>QGMF01000649.1:0-21672 GCA_007821475.1 Lachnellula arida
CGTCAGGACGGCCGTGCTGCCGCTGTATGAGCAGTTTGGGGTCCTGGGCGCGAAGCTGGAGTTGAGGGTGCTGCAGCGGAGTTGTGCTGGCGCGGGGGGGAAGGGCGGAGGCGGGGTGGTGGAGTTGAGGTTCGGGAGTCAGGTTAGGCTGCCGAAGACGCTGCATATGAATCGGAGTCCGGGGCGCGTGAGGAGGATTCGGGGCGTGGCGTATTGTACGGGGGTCAGCGCGAGTGGGAATGCGAGGATGATTCATGCGGCGAGGGGGGTGCTGAATCCGTTGGTTGGGGATGTGCATGTGGCCGCGCAGTATGATCAGGCCCCGCTTGTTTCGAGTGGGGATAGGAGTGATCCGGGGAAGAAGAAGAGGACGGGCGTAGGGTTTGGGTTGGCGCTGATTGCGGAGAGTAGTGCTGAGGGGGTCATATACTCGGCCGATGTAGCGGCGCCCAGTTCTGGGGGTGTCACGCCGGAGGATATTGGGAAGATGTGTGCATATCAGCTACTGGAGAATATCTCGCAAGGGGGATGTGTTACGAGGGTTGGTGCTGGGACTGTGCTCACGCTCATGGCTATGGGATCGGAGGATGTTGGGAGAGTGAGGTTAGGCAGAGATGTGCTTGGTACGGAGGATGTAATACTACTGGGAAGGGATCTGAAGAAGTTTGGAGCAAGCAGTTGGGGTATGAGGGATGCAGAAGATGATGAGACCGGAGACATCATAGTCAGCGTCAAAGGAATAGGCGTGGGAAACGTAGGGAGAAAAGTAGCGTAATAAAACCACATTCAAGGTCTCTTCTGATATCCTCACTTTAGTTTTGCAATGAGTTCTTATTATTTCGAACTACCTAGGTGTTCCATCCAAAAGAAAGATGCTCCTAAACACATCCAATGTCGGACGCCTAAATCTCCGAGTCCTTTGGGTATAGTTCTCGCTTCCAGTCATTATTGGTATCCACATATAAAATACAAGGCCATCCTCACGTCGTCAAAGATCGCTGAAGCTGCAAGTTCGCAGCGTTCAACCTCCTATTAGCTGCCACAGCCGCAAAGCCCGCCGAGAACCCAGCCGTCTGCAGCGCCGACCCTGTCGCATTTCCATAATCGTTCCACTGTGTCCTGATATTTTGCAAGACGTGGAAATCAGCTACAATAGCTGTGCCGGACCAAAACGTATCCAATGCATCCTCTTCTCGCTCTTCTATGGGAGGCGGTTCAGCTAGCAGTCGAGCGCGTTCTTCCTCGTGCTCTGTGGATATCGCCGTGGATGGTCCATCTTCTCGAACGGGTAAAGGTTGTAGCTCTATGTCTCCATTATTCGTAACGGCATCTCTCATGATCCCTCGTTCCTCGGCATCGTGGTCTTGACTCGCAGACACTGTGGACCTGGGCTCATTCGTGACTTGATTCGGCGAAAGAAAAGCCTTTAGAACTGCCACAAGCCTCTCCCTCTCGATATGTACCGCCAGCATAAAGCACTGCAAGGCGAGGACGAGTATATCCAGCAAAACCAAATGGATCTTCGATGTAGGTCCCTTTTGCCCTATTAAATCGACTATAATGCCCCCATGTAAATACCCTCTCATAGCCTCCCCAGCTTCAGATCTTGCCGTAAATACATGTAGCAGAAAACAAATAATGTTGGGTCCGAAGATGGCGCCTATATAAGGTCGATGTTGCGGCATGGGGGGGATGAAGTTTGGTTTGGGCGAGAGGAACATCATTTGGTTCACGGCTCGAATGAGAAGACGGAAGAGTGAGCAGCTGGCCAATCTGTTAGCATGGAGAGTACCGTCCTTGTACATGGTAGGGGTGTGCGACTTACTCCATGTAATAGAGAATGCATAGCTCGACATAGATCAGCACATCGAGATTCTGCATCAGGGTATCGACAAACTCGAGCTTCTTTCTCGTCTGCTCCCGCGCCCTCTTCTGCGCCGGCGAGAGTTTGGCATCTTGCCCTGAGGGAGGAGCGGCTGCGTCTATGGGCGAGAGGTTGTCCGTCGGGGGGAGGGGCTCATCATTGTTCATAGCGTGATGGGACTCATCGGGAGCTTCTTTTGGGGCAGATGTTGGGTGGCCTCACATGATTCGGTAGCAGCGCTGGGAGATGTTTCACTGCCAATGTTGGAGTGAGGGTTTGGCTGACTATTCTCGGGGGTTGAGATTGAGATGGGGGAATGCGATGGAACTCGATACTGTATTAGAAGCTGGTGAGAAGCGACAGGGGTTTAACAGCTTCACGTGATGGGTACAATAACCGTATTTGTACGACATTATTTCAATTTCAACTTCAAGGTGCTTTTGATCATTCAAAAGACATACTCCTATAGTGTTTATGGCCTCCTCAACAAAAGGCCCGCCAATTATATATCATTAACTCTTTATGATACTTCCTGGTGCTATATATAGAAAGCGGCATTGATCATTATCAACTTCTAGTGTCCCACTCCACTCCACCAGGGACAATATAAATCTGACCTATACCATCACAATCGAATCACCGTATCATGCCACCCCGAAGACGCGCTACTACCAACGCCGACCCTCGTCCCCCTACCGCATTCCACAGCTTCCCCAAACTCCCCCTCGAGCTCCAACTCCGAGTGTGGGAGTTCAGCATCACAGCAGCCTATGTAGATATAAAATGGGATTCCACCCAACGCGTCTTCGCCTCTAACCGCAAGATACCTGCTCTCCTCCACGTATCCCAGACATCCCGGCGCGAAGGCCTCAAGCACTACCGTCTAAGCTTTGCCTCCAGCCCAGAATTCGCACGCATCTACTTCAGCCCCGAGCTCGACACCGCGTACTTCACATGGTCATCTCTCGGCGCTGCGCCCGGGCGTCTGGGCCGCAAACTCGGCGACGAGGATTGCAGGTCCTTGCAGAGCCTCCTGGTCAACGAATGCCATTTACTCTCGCATGTCCGGGAAGGGCTGCGGGAACTGGCGCGCTTCACGAACCTGAAGAGTATCGGCGTAGTGTGTGACTCGTCTAACCCGCAGGTCGGGAAGCAGTTTGGGGAGGCGGAGCTGATGGAGTATTCCGAGCTGCTGGATGAGGGCCTCGAGGATCTGGTGTCGAGGAAGGAGAGGTGGCCGAGTCTGGTGTGCTTGAGGACTCAGGAGGATGAGCCGGCTTGCTCGAGGCATTGGTGGTTTGATGGTTGGAATAAGAGGGCTGGGTATCCGCAGAGGGAAGAATGGCCTAAAGCAATGGCCAAGTGCTTAGAAGTGAGGCATACCACTTTCCTACCTGTATTTCGTTTCTTGATTGTTGCTCGGAGTTTCTCTAACTCATGTGATATTTGCTTTCATATTTCAGGACAGCCTTCAAAATTTCCGGATGAATACTAACTCCCAAGAATCTGCAGTTGACAGAAGAGGATGATGTATTGGATGAAGCAGGATTCCTCTTCTACATGATGGTGGCAAATGCTATGGAACCTTTTGTTGGTCCGTAGATGATGCAGTCTTCCTTTAACTCTACTGTGTAGTGTTTTACGGCCTTCCCCACCAAGCCTACCACACTTACAGTATTATCATCAACTTTCGGTTCCCATGCCACCTGGCACATTATAAAGCGGTGCGAGTTTTCTATCCACCGCGGGGCGGGCTTCTTCGAGAGGCGACTTTTCAAGGAGAAGGTCGTGGAACACTACAAGACTTTAAGAGCGTTGTTTCAACATGACGAAGTGTATGGTAAATGTATGAAAATCATTACTTTGGCTTTTCTAAAGAAACTAATCAATCCGGTACTAAAAAATGTGTACTAATAAACAAGCAGTGGAGTATCACGATGCAAAATAACCTACCAGCACCAAGCTTAAATGCAGCGAAGAGACGTGACCAAAGAAAAACGTGCTCCCTTAATGTACCCCCAACCATATCCATCCCACATCTCTTCATTTCCTGGCTCCATTCCATCCGGGGACCATTTAACCTTTCACCAATTCCTTCAGTCTCTTCTCAATAATTTCTCTCCCCTCAAACGTCGACCAAACCTCCGAAGGCGCCTTATTGACAATATCCCAGGCAACAAGTTTATTTGTCAAGTGCGTCAAATCCCTCTGCTTCTTCTCCCACTCGCTATCTTTTCGGACATTGATCCCAGAGCTGATGACAACCAAAGGGATGTTATCGAGTTGAATAGTCCTTGCGCTACTGACTTCGCTCTTCGTCAAAGAATCGGCCACCAATGATTCTTGAAGCTTAGCTTTGATGAATTTTCCGTTTTGGTAAGCTGAGCGGCCATAAACACGGTCTTCTCTAGTGCGGCCCTTGAAAATAGCAGCAGGCAATCGCTCCACGCCGAGGGGAGAAATAGTTCCCCATGCCCAGAGCATGAAACCCCTGCCAGGGGTACCGATGCGGTGCAAGAGGTCTTCGTGCAGAGGATCGATGAGAAGGAGACCACTTATCTCACGGCCGTGACGGGCGGAGAAGACGCGGCTGTACACGCTACCAATACCAGCGCTTGCGAGAACGAACGGACCCTCCTCTCCGGCACGGGCCAAAGCCTCAGACAAAGCATCAGCTGCCATGCCGGCGGAGAATGGGGATGGTGCATTATCTGACCACCCGATTCCGGGACGATCAGAGTAGCAGTAACGGCTGATGCTGCCGTTTGCAACTGCGCCCAAAGCGATCTGATTCATTCCTCCAGCGAATGCTCCATAGCCGGCATCGAATAGAACAGTTGGAATTGTCTTGCCATTTGGATCGGTTGAGTTCCCTTCACAGAAAACATGGATTTGGTACTTGTCGCTATCAACATAGTAACGCTCTCCTGGTGCAGCCAGAGAAGCATCGCGAGATCGAAGGATCAGGGTTGCAGACAAGAGGATTGCAACTACAGCTAGAAGGATTAAAATAATAGTAGAGGTTAAAACAGAACACCATTCCCGGAGCGTGCGACGAGTTTCCTGGCGGCCGGTCAAGCGTTCTTCTTCCTCGTGCTTGCCCCAAGTGACAATTCTGTCAGTCAAGACGGTCCAGAAAGCGATGACGGTAGCCCAGACAATACTGGCAATTCCAACCCAGCCTTCTTCAGCACGGACTTTTGATACAGAGAAAATGATAATCATGTCGACCAGTAGAATGAATGCGAGGATGAGACATGTCACTTGTGCTGCCTTGGATGGTGTGGAGAAGAATAGGAGGACGATAATCAGGACGCCGAGGGTTAAGGTTGTGTATGAGAAGTCGAAGAAGCCTGAGCCGCGACTGTGCATTCCGGGCGGGCTCACGAAGATAGAGACCAGTAGAAGTGTCCACCATAGGAAAGTGGCAACGGTAAAGATGACAGTGAAGTATCTTAAGGCTCGGATGGTCCAGAGATTATATGGTGATACCTTGTACTTATTAGCTCAAAGGGAATTCCGGTTGCTGGCTGACTGAAAACGATTGTATTGTGCAGCAATGCAATTGCAATAGCGGAGAGAGAAAGTAAAGCTTACAGCAGGATCATCTGGACTCAGGTATCCATCGTTATTCTGAGGTGGAAGCAGATGGGTTCGCTCGTTTGCTTCAGAGGTGCGGGGTTCTGGGGTATGGTCACTGGAATCGCCATTCTGGTTCTCTGCATCGTCACCATTCTTTCCCCAGAGGGAGACCATCGTGAAGGGGGGATTGGGTGGGGTAGGTGAGTATTACTTGTAGTAATTGTGACTCCTGCCTCTTTTGACAAGAGAGAGAGAGGAAGAGACGGAGAGGAGGAAGAGGGAGGGAAGAGGGAGAGAGAGATTAGAAGGAGGGGAAAGAGAAAACAGGGTTCGAAGGAAGCATCAGCCACGACTATTATCATTAGGCAGGTTGCAAGCAGTACTTGGTAGTAGTAACAACTTGGTAGTAAGGTAAAGTAGCCAAGGTTGAAGGTAGCTCAAGATGAAGACGACGAGGCGTGAAATTGATGATCTAATAATGAGGCGACCATCATAAATAAGTTGATTTAACTTGACTTGACTGCGCCTGTTTTGGTCTAGACCAGCCACAAATTCTACACATTTACATTCCGACTTCAACATTGACATCATCATGCATGCGGCACAAAAACAAAAACAAAAAAAACACAACGCAAATACAAACCTGTGCAACATGAAGCATAAATTCCAACGGATCCTGAGTTTCATTTGCATGTGATGTGACACTACCTATAGGAAGCAGATATATACCAAAAAGTAAGGTACAGCTTAATTATAAAATGCATGTCATATAATAATCCCACTTATTATTACATCCCCTCACTACCAGTACCCCCTTTCTTATCTAATCAGATCTTAAGCGAGATCTTTGTTGATCCATTCCTGTAACATCAACATCAGCATATTGTGGCATATTCACACCTCTCTGCCATATGACTATGGCCTACTGAAAAACGTCTTACCTCAAAATACTCTACCAAACATTCTCCAAGTTATATCATCAAACCTGCCGCCCGCCAGTTATGAAACACACATCATGAGTGGTCTCCAACGACAGTTCGCAAAAGCCAAGTTGGCAAGCTACCCCGCCACTATGCCTTCAGCCCCGCCAACCTTCAACGAAGCAGACGAGGAGGAAGAAACGGACGCTTTCAATCCAGACATTTCGGATATACCCCAAGGAGATGACGACTCTTCGTCCGCCTCCTCGGCATCCTCCGCCTCTTCAACCGGCACCATTATACCCTCTTCAAATCAGAAGCTATTTGCTCGACCACGGGGGTCTGTCAGCCCCGCATCGACCCTTTTCCGTCAGCTAACCCGTATATGTCTATTAGGCCCCCAAACAAAAGAACCCTTGAACAAATACCTTGGACAACCTATTTCGAACGCGAGCTTTTCCTCGAATCGAGAACCGAGGCCTCAACGGTTATCCACCACGCCTACCTTACTTCACCCGTTGGTAATGCGCCACTATTCGTCACACATCATGGCGCGGGCTCGTCTGGTCTCTCATTCGCAGCGTTGACTGCTGAGATTCGAAAACGGCTGCCGTCCGCCGGTATACTCTCTCTCGATGCTCGAGGACACGGTTCTACCACTGTTTCCCCCGAAGACGAGGCATTAGACCTCAGTCTAGCGACATTGAGTGCGGATCTGTTGACCGTCGTAGAGAAGACCAAAATACAAATGGGTTGGGAAGCGCTCCCATCGCTGGTCCTAATTGGTCACTCTCTCGGCGGCGCAGTTGTGACAAATGTTGCGAAGGGTGGAAAGCTAGGCAATGCCGTCCTCGGATATGCAGTCCTGGATGTGGTAGAAGGGTCCGCCATTGATGCCCTACAAAGCATGCAGACATACCTATCGACAAGACCGTCAGGATTCCCATCTTTAGAGTCAGGGATCGAATGGCACATCCGGTCAAGGACAATTCGAAATTCGGTCTCTGCAAGAACGAGTGTTCCTGCCCTCTTGACATATGACGAGAATGCAAAAAGCTCCCGACCATGGGTATGGCGAACAGATCTCGGGTCAACTCAACCTTTCTGGGAGGGGTGGTTCATAGGGCTTAGCAAAAAGTTCCTCGACGCTCGGGGTGGAAAGCTTCTCCTTCTTGCCGGAACGGACAGGTTAGATAAAGAACTCATGATAGGTCAGATGCAAGGTAAAACAAGTCCTAAATATTCCCATTAAACGGCATTGACTCGTTGTAGGCAAATATGCGTTGCAGGTCTTCCCTGAGGCAGGTCATTTCATACAGGAAGACCTTCCAGAGAAAACAGCCATGGTCATCGTGGATTTTTACAAGCGTAATGATAGGAGTGCACTGGTTTTGCCTCCAAAGGTATCAGACATGCTTCGAGCCGGAAAGAAGGTTTGAGACTGCTGTTCCGAATCTAGTGTGATGATATAGATGGAGATAGAGATGACTTGCTCGGGCGTTCGGTGATCATGAAGCTCGCTGGTAGGTATTTGTCGTTCACAATACGCACAATTTTCCTAACTAGTGTATTGTTAGGTTCTGAAACACGTGTAGCCTCGTCCCCTTGGACAGAGATATCCAGTAAGAAGCAGCAGGCGTGAGCGACATTCAAAGGGCCTACTCGAAATTTTGGGCCCAATATAATTGAGGGCTTGGGGGACAAAGCTGCACATTTGGTGATGAGCAAATTAACAGTCGGGTTTTTATGTCAGGAGAGACTGGTCGTTCAAGAACGCCACAAGATGTGGATGATTCGAGACCTGCGCTGCTTGCATTATAATTATATGGGATTCACCTTGTTGAAGATTGCACATGTGCATATGATCTCGGGGGCATTTCTGTAATCTGAGGCTTTCCATGTTGAGTATGCTCCCGGTGGTGTGTCGCTTATTGCATCCTGCAAAATGTTTTCCGTGTTTAAGTTCAGGTCATGATCATTTAGAGACAGTACCAACTTTCTAAGAGGAACAACTGACTTGAGTTATCGTCGCTTGTTGCATGGTATGGGAGTCCGAAGAGGCAGAAACAGGTTCAGGGGATATCCCTTGAAATTGTCGGTTTTGTAAGTGTTGTCAGACTTGAGTGATATCAAGAATTTTACTCTATGAATACCTCTAGCGACAGTAATATATGGCAGGAGCACGAGCGAGTAGTTATATACATCGTCCTTGGGCTGCTGCCGAATCTGTTGGAATTTGTAACTTCTTTCGCCTTCACCACGCCAGCCGAATGAGCAGTTTCTGATCCCGAAGCATAATCACAGGCCAAAGCAGAGCTTAGCTCCAGTGATGCTGTGGAAGGCTTGAGCAGTATTCTTTTTGGGGTTCAGGAGTCATCTCACAGCTCTTGCTTTGCTAGCTCTTTGCTTGTATACCGGTGGTCGTATAGAGCCTAATTAACTTGAAGCTTGTGTACCGATACCGTAGTTCTGGAACTCCTCCTCATTCCCTCTACTAGTTAGTACCAGAGCAGGTCAGATAGGTCTCGGCTAATTCCAATCTGGTATGAAGCCTCCCTTTCTTTTCACAAAAGGGATCATTGAATCCCGACTTGTAGGTCGCTTCTAAACATGAACTCTTAAAAAGACTACGCGACAACCAAAACTCCCCAAACAAACTATGTGATCAACATCGAACTCCAAAACTCCACCAGTAAGTGTCTATCCCTATGCAAAACCAAAATAGTTTCAACTGCTGAACTCGTGTAAGGTTGCCTCTGAACACGACCGATTCACCTCCGATCCGTCGTTGCGACCAATCCCCTGCAAACATCAGGTGAATTCACAGCTTCTCTCGGTTCCATAAATATACTTACCGTACATGTCTAACTGCTTACAGGACTTTCCCCATGCATCAGTCATGTCTTACGCGCGAACCCACAGATCCGACCTCGAAGCGAAGATACAGGAGATTGGCCAGGTAGCATGTTGCAGACTGAAAGAGCATCACGGCGTAATACTATTCTGCCATCGTCACAGCCTGGAATCACCTCTCCGTTATGGCTGCAGCAGTATCAGTTGCGGCACTTACTACCGCACATCATCATTGTGGATGAAAAGTCAGATTTCTGACCGCATTGCTGGAGCACCCGGTGCAGAAAAGGTCCTGGAAGGGCTCAGCAAGTCTTTGGAGAAGGATGCTACTATCTCCGTAATGTGCCTTCTCGATGCAGGGGGTGTTCCGCCGGCTAAAGATGTTTTGGATAGCCACAAGAACCTTCTCGAGAATGTGCAGAACTATCCCAGTATTCTTGCGCGGGCTCTGAAGATGGTGGAGGTTGGAGCAAAGCCCACCGAGCGGTCCCAGCCGTCGAGCAGAGGACTTCTCGTCAGAAAGAGACCCGTGGGGATGAGTGGCTTTCATAACTTCGGAAAACTTCCTGTCGAGCTTCGACATATGATTTGGAAGTTCACTACCTCCAGCCGCGCAGTGGAACTCTACCACTGCAAGCAGCGCATAAAGTCCACCTGCCCAACCCCCGTGGCCCTTCGAGTCAGCCAGGAGTCAAGAGCGGTGGCCCTAGACCAGTACAGCGGCAAGTGGAGAACCAATCCTGAGGGCGAGCAAGGGAGGAACTTCAACGCCATCGAAAACGTATATTTCTCCTACGACACCGACGTCCTCTACTTCGGCAACCGCTCCTTCGCATTCGAAGACCAAATATTCGTCATCAAACACATCATCGACCACTGCCCGCGGGCTCTCCGCAAGCTCAAGCGCATCGCGGTGTACATGGCCGGCAACTTTTCCGCCGGCGAGCGCAAGCGCTTCCTCACGCACATGAGCCACTTCACCGCGCTCGAAGAAGTCGTGCTTGTCCTGGAGGATAACGTGATATGCTTCGCGCAGCACGAGGCGGAGTTGGTGGATTATCCGGGTGCGGGCGATGGGGAGCAGAGGCTGGCGCTGAGGAAGGCGGAGACTGTGATGAAGCTGTTCAGGGCGTCGGATGTCAATGCGGGGGCGAGGGCGGCGGATCTACCGGTCTTTCACAGCAGGCTTGTGAGGTCGTACCGTATGGGCTGATTATGGGTTTCGCCTTTTCGTCTTCATTTGTATTTAAAATACTTTTCGAACCTTGGTGTTGGGCTGTCTTTTCTTGGCTAAAGGGAATATGGCTGGTTGGTTGTCAAGTGGAATCGTGGTGCAGGTGAAGAAAGATAGGTCGGATGAAAGGGGTGAAAGGACGCGATGTGCGACATCGAGTGGGAGATTATATCAGTAACTGGATTAGGTTTGTTGGGTGAGGATGAGGATATTCATAAGTTTTAGCCTAGTACTAAACACAAAAACCTACAATAAAAAAAACCATTATCCCAATTGCCAAGAAGAATGACTCCCTAAGGATGACTTGGAACCACGTCATGTCCGAACAAGACGACCAGAAGCGAGTTCATACACTTACTTACTTACACATCCTCGAGCCTCAAGAAACATTTTCTTCGAAACCGCTACATACCTGAGACCACCATAAAAATAGCCCAAAGTTCAAAATCTCAATAAATCTGTATACCGATTAAAAAAAAAGGCGCGCTATCATACCCCTCCTCAAAAAGCACAACCACCTCCCCCGGCTCCTTCAGCACCCTCTGCTCCCTCTCCCTCCCTCCCTCCACCATCGCCTCATCCAGCCCCCACCATCCCCAGCCACGCCCACAACGACGCTTCTCCCCGCACGCCTGCGCCCGCGCTTCAAAAACATCCACTTGTTCGTGAAACCTAACTCGTTTCCCATCCTTCTCCCTATCTTTATTCCTTCCCCTGCTTTTCTTCAAAATCCCAGCACCACCACACGCGCCATACCTCCTCCTCTTCGCACCCCCAAGCAACCACCTCCTCTCGCCCTCACCCTTTCCAGGATCCAGAATCTTCGCAAGCCAGGTACAGAGCCAATAAGTGTGGAAAGAGACGGTTGCGAGGATGAAGAAAAGGGCAATGGTGGAGATGGTGTATAGGAGTGCTGTTTCGGCGGCGGGGGGGAAGGCGAAGGCGAATGCGAATGGGTGGATGAGGGATGATATGTAGGATTGGAGGGGGTTGACGTGGGGTAATGTAGGCGGGGTTTGTATGAAGTTATCCAGGTGTGGCATTTCGTTCGTGTTGGGCTTTAGATTGGCAATAGCGATAGCAAGGGAGATGATAGATGGGCGTAGGTAGGTAGGTAATGAACGTCTGCCAGGCAGACAGGATTGCGATATTCTCTCGGACGGTTTGAGACGAGACTAGGTAATTAATGTTGGTGGTTTTTCCAAATAGTGCGGGCTGGGTAAATAGATGCTGTATAGCAGAGAACCGCGAGGTAGATGTGCCTTGCTAGCTATTTTGAAAAGTTGCTTTGCGTGACGTCTGTTAGAGGCAATCAATGGTGATGGAATAAAAACGCACGACACCTTGAGGGTTGGTTGGTGCGAAGGTCTAGACATAACGGTACTGGCGTGTAAAAGGCGAATGGAAAGCTCATGTGCGGATAATTGGTTTCTGGACCATGGTTCGAAAAGGTGCTTGACTGTTATGGTGTCATTGAAACCAGATATTGAAAAGGGGGTCTAGTTTGGGTCCCGTCCATCCGAACCAGCACCAGCACCAAGATGAAAAGGGCTTCAATTCCAAAGGTAAAGGGGGAGAAGCAACGATTTTTGTGAATAAATAAGTCTGGGTATAATACGAACGAAGCAAGTGAACCCTCCTAGCCCTACCTTGCAATGCAATGCAATGCAATAGCAATTATATACAGCAACGCAATGCAGATACAGAGCTCTTCCACTCTTCACCTCCACCTCGGGAACTGGGTACATAAACGTCGTAATCATCGTAGAAGCATCATCAATCTCGCCTCAATCCTTCAATTCCGCGGTAATTTCCTCCCTGACTTTTCCACACCACTTCCAGATCGCAGCTTCAAAGTCTTTCCAAGCCTTCCGGTCGGATCCATTGACAACGCCCATGACGTCCACTTTTAATACCACTTCCCATCTCAATTCCGCTGCTTTGAGCCAATATCGCAAATTCTCTGCACTTCGATAGGGTTTCCCGAAATCTGTATGCCACTTTTCAATCGCTCCAAAAGGTCGCTTGCTCGTCTTCACCAGGGCATTATGCAATTTGACTAGTCTTAAGCCTGTCCTCAAATCGCCCAGGAATTTCGTAGGCAACTCCTCATCCGTCTGAACCTCGTCTACTGGTGTGTATTCCGGGAGAGAGTCCGAATCGGGATCGAGCGACTTCATAAATGCATATTCCCGTTTTACATCCCCTGCGTCCCAGCCGTCCTCAAGCCAGGTCCAGCTAGCTCGTTGTTTTTTCTCGCCCTCCTCCATAGCCTCTTCCTGCTTTAGCAGCTCGTAGATGTCTGCTACCCAGTCCTCCATGGTTTGTCTTTCTTCACTCCGCATTCCAAAAGAAAAATTCCTAGTAGCCATCCGCTTCAAAACTTCCATAACAGAAAGAAGTTCTGCTCGGATTTTTCGCTCGGATTTTATAGATGACAGCGCGCGGGTTGATTGTGGGCAGTGTAATACATCTTCGCGGCGCGAATGGCGAGGGTCATAATGTCGAGGATATGCATCCCCTGGATCTCATACCACCCCTGATTATTTCCTTGGGGATTTTTGGTCTCGCCAGATGCATCTGTTTGTGGAGAGGCTAGCGGTGATGCTTGACTCTGTTTGTCATCCTCGAGGACTTGGCAGCATCCCCTAGTGCCTTTCGAAGGTCTTCCTTGAGCTCTCGGAGGGTAGGCGGGTGGGCAATAGGTTTCTCGCGGTGGATGTAGGTGCTGACGGTTGGGGGGAGCATATGCGGATGATTGTCATCTTCACCGCTAAAGTATTCATCGTCATCTTGTGTTGGACTTTCCACCATCATGCCTCCATGCCCCTGTGCAAGAAGTTCAGGACTGCCGCCCATAGATGCATAAGATGAATCCACATCTGACCCTACTACCCTTGGTGACAGAAACGATGTATCCAGAGCCGACAGATCCAGTGTATCGCGGTTATCCTTGTCTTTTTTCTTCATCAACCGCCCACCTTTCCCATCAAGTAGGCCTGTTCGCGCAAAGTAGTACTGGAGATGTGCAATGCTCCCCAGGCTGAGAACGCTTTCCCTTGACTGTGCAGAAGCTGCGAAGTTTGTGCCTTGAGGCCGGACATATCCTCGACGTGATAAGGTGTCCAGACCCCCTATTGATTGCCGCTTTGTGTAACTCGCAGATGAAGACCGTGATGCCGAGCTGCCGGTGGAGCTGGCCATCGATTCACGTCCCATACTGATTGAACCTGTGGAGGCGGTCGACACGCAGCGAGAAAGTTCGGGACATGCTCCGATGGCTGGTGTTGGTGAGGGAGACGGTGAGGGGGAATCTCGACGGAATGAGGGCTGTTCTCGGAGTTCTTGTGTGCCCGCCATGGTTGTTAATTGCTGGTGTTTCCGAATGATTATGCTTCGCGGAAAATTGTATGTCGTCCCGGTCACGGTCCTTGTAGGAAATGAATGGTCAACTGGGACAAATGCGAGGGAATGTCATCAGCGCTGACCTGCAGCAGCTTCCAGAGTCTTTAGAAGACACGATTGCAGAAGGAGGGAGTGGTTGTTGCGGAAGGTTGCGATTCTCGGGATGTCCGTGGTAGGGGATGGGGTTGGGATGGTACTTGTAGATGCGATAGGGTCCAAACAGGGGTGCGCGTTTCGTTTGAACTTTGAAAGGCTATACCTCCGTACCGGTAGTTCGTGTGCGAATATGTATGACAATGATTAGAAACCTGGTTGGACAGTTTGTAAGAAGACGTTTGAGCAAGTGAAGTCAAGTCAAGTATGTAGGGCACAAATAGGGGAGATTTTATTCGCAGAATTAAAAGTTCATTCCAAGCCAAGAGGATGGACGGATTCCTTTCCCATTTCATGCTCCCGAGTCCCGGGGCAACCAAAGCGCGTTCTTCTCAAACGCCTGGCCGGGTCGGGTTGATCTATCTAATCAAACTAACATTAACATTATCGATAGTGCAAGGCAAGGTACGTGTATGCAATTTCGATTAAACAGAGAAACGTATTGCATATAAAGGCCCTTCCCCTCCCCTCTTTCACGGAACAGCGACCGTGTCGTGTCTCCTCCGCGTTCAGCAAAAGCGGCACCAATTTAAACTCAAAGTCGAGGATAATAAGTGCCGCTTGTTGTGTCTCCAGCAAAAGCGCAAGTCTGAGCCCCTGAACACATTATCCAAGTGAGCCGAAATCCCCCTATTCTTGCTGCCATTCTACATACACCACGTGCCCGTGCAAGTACCAGGTATCTCGAACATACCTTTCCTTAGCCTTATTAACATGTCGTGGTTCAACTAGTAAGGCTGTCTTGCTCTCCTGCTCTCCTCAAGCTTAGTGTGCTTTACTCCTGATCTTATTCCTCCGCAGGTATATTGCAGACCAGGAGCTTTACAGCAATCCAAATCATGTGCCCTTTCTCAAAACTTAGGTGAGTACAGTACCTGTGGGTATGCTTCAGCATCATGGAATCCCAGGTTGATGCTGTTGGTTGCGCCAGAGGTGCTTTTGGCCTAGCGAGGACGTATCTTGTCCCTGTCTGTCAATGATCCGGATGTCATCATATCAATATCATATCAAAGAAATCTGTCTCAGGGTCGGGAAAGAATTTCAGTTTGCATAGAGAGAAAGCTGGTGCGATGATTACTAGTATTTCAAGATGCACTTCAAGAGGACAGATACATTCCTCTAAGCCATATTCCAATACTCTTGGAACCGCTTCCAAGAAACCATAAACTTTCCATCTTATCTCACCTTCCCATCCACCCCCCATCAATGACAAGCACATGTCCCGAGACATACGAACTTGCTTTACTCGCCAGATACACCACGCTCCCCTTGAAGTCCTCAGGAACTCCCCATCTACCAGCTGGTATCCGTTCACTTATGCTCTTCAGCCTCGCTTCATCCGCCAACAAAGCCGTATTCATATCTGTTGCAATGTAACCAGGCGCAATTGCATTCACGGTTATGCCTTTCGAGGTCCACTCATTCGACAACGCCTTTGTAAGCTGTGCCACGGCGCCTTTGGAAGCTGCGTACGCGGGAACCGTCAGCCCGCCTTGGAAGGAGAGAAGACTGGCGAAGTTGATGATGCTGCCACGGCGGCCGGTAGCTGGTGAAGGCTCGAGGGTGAGCATGTGGGCACCTATATCGCGGCATAGAGTGAAGACTGTATTCAAGTTCACTTGGATGACCTAGTCCGCAAACTGTCAGTCGTCTATAGGTGGAAGGGCTTGCCTTCATACCTCATTCCAATCGCTGTCTGGGAACTTTTCACTGGGATGCCGACGCTGAATTCCCGCACAGTTGACCAGAATACTGATCTTGTGTCCGTCTTTCAAGATTTTGGGCGTCAGGGCAGCTACTTCTTCTCGGGACGACAGGTCTGCAGTGAATATCGTTGCTTTTCTTCCCGTGGCTTCAATTGCCTTCCAGGTTTCCGATTGAGAATGGTCGCGCTAGATATCGAGTTATTAGCAGCTTCTTACTTTTATTCTAGACATTGGAAAATACTACACCTGTATCAGAATAATATTGGCCCCGGCTTCAGCTAGAGCGAGTGCAGCAGCTTGACCAATTCCTCTTGTTCCACCTGTCACCACAGCGGTTTGTCCCTCGAGGGAGAACATTGCAAGCGCGGAAGTAGCAGCCATTCTTTCCTTGTGTTGATCCGTGATATATCAAATGCTAGACACTGAGTTTCTGCCAACCCGTTGAAAAGAGACCAAGGTTATTAGTACTCCCGGTTGAGGTGGGGGTGCAGGTGCTTTTGGCGGGGGCGGGGTATTGCAATGCCCGTCAAAGCCCGACACCCCACGATATCAACCCACGTAAGTATGGAGTACTTGTAGTACAGAAACAAAGGGGTGGGCCGAGTAAAGGGATGTTGAATGGTACCGGTAGCGATTAGTTCTTGTTCGTCAATTACATTGATCTAGTGAAGGACCTGTACACAGCACAATTACTTGTGAGAATTAATTTGAACTTCATATCAATTAGGGTCAGGATGCGAGTAAATCCATTTTAACCTGAGCATGACAAGGGCCTCTCTCAGCACAGAACATTCAGTCTTAACTCCCCAATTGCTTGTCTGCTTTGGCATATTACTTGCTTTAGACAACCGAGTATAAGGAGACGTAGGTTTGAATCCTTCATTGGTGGTCTAGGCAATCAATCCATAGATTGGAGATACTACCAGTACTTCCTATATTTGCCAATTAAGAGGTCCTGGGTTGGTTTTCACTCGTATCTTTCTCTTCCCAAACAGTATCACACTCTTAGTTATCAATGACCCTTGTTTACACTTCAACGATCAACCTATCTTCGTATCTCGACGCCCGATACCTGTTAGTCGACTCCATCAACTCACTGCAACCCTTCAGGAGAAACGACCATTTCTTCGCAAAACCCTCGGTCACTTCCCATCCATCTGAACACCATGGGTCACTCCATACCAAGATACCCCTCAACTGAACATCATCAAAGCCTTCATATAAGCCACCTACCAAGTCACAACACAACTCATCAGGATCAAATTTTCCAGATTTAAGGATCAAATTATCTCGCATAGCACCAATAGGTAGGCAGTCGATCCAGGACCCGTGTGGAACTGCTCGCTGACGTGGTGTGGGTTGTAAAGAGACAGGAATATTGTCGGGAGCTGGAAGAGTGGCAATACTGAACGCTGCGCCACATTCTGCTGGCATTGTATGTAGGAGTGACATGATCTTCATGTTCGCCAAAGTCGCTCGCAGGACATTATATTGTGAAAGCGTTATGAGGCGCTCGTCTGCAGAAAGAGGGACGGTGAAACGCGTGCTTCTGGCATCGAAATCCCAAGTGAACAACTTCGAGTCGAGGTATGGGAGTAGTGGTGGAATGAGTTTGGAAGCGGTTGGCCTTTGATTTAGATTATTGGGACCAATGAGGTGGAAGTTGGACTCAGCATTCCGTGAAAACCCAAAAAGTGAGGAGTCGAGAAATGGAACTGTTAGGGAGGTATTGTAACCGGAACCAATTTGGGAATCCGGACCAACATTTGAACTGAGCTGAGGCTCTTGATAGAATGAAAATTCCTCTGAGCCCTCGACATCTCTATTGGGGAATACGTGATTGGAAGGTATTGATGTTGCGGCTTGAAGAGCCTTTCGCCGTCCTGGAGGTGAGTCAGTACTTAATCGGATCTGACAACTATATGATCTTGTTCAAAGATATAAAAGCATGCTTTGCATCATCAAGTGGGAAGAAAATGGCAATGCCGGTGACGACTAAATAAGGGACAGGGAAATCTATGAGTACAGGAGAGGAATCTTATGCCTTATATGGATCTCATGAATGGATGGAATGCAACAGAAGTATTTGTAGAGCCACCCACTGGGATAGGGGCCTCATAATTGCTGTGATCAGGGGCAGGAGTCCATGCTCCCGGACATAGGCTATAGAGGGAAGTCATTATTCTCTTCTTGCAGGGTAGCCGCAGGGGTTCATGCCAGCAACTGGTGGCACACGTGTTGATTGAATTTACTTACGCCATGCCCTCTGATGCAAGCGGTTCTGTCTCTTCCTTCTCGCAGCCGGGTCTGTCAAGCCAGTCCAATCATCTTCTCTGTCTATCGCCTGTGAGGTCTCAGTATAAAATATCGTGCCTAGAATAATAGGACCCCTTACCTCAACCAGCTGATCCTTGGGCGCAAGAACAAGCTGAACCTCTAATCTGTTTCCAGCCATTGTCACGTCTCGATCCGTTGGCCTTTAACCTGATGGTATCCAAAGAATACACTCCACTGGATGTTGATTGAGAATAAGTGGGGTGGAGTCAATGTCCCAAGGAGCGGCGGCATATATATACATATGCATTCTGCTTATGCTTACGGTCCTAGCAGAACGTGTTTGACCGGTTCCGCAAAGCCCCAAATTGTACCAAATACCATTCTGTAGTGTATGTTGATGAAGCAGGCAACCGGTATGATTGAAGATACCCCACCAGCCCCAGTCAAAGGTCCTAGCTCCCGCTACAGTAATGCAGGTTGCTTATGCGCTAGAGCGCCTAGACAGTGGGGCGGAAACCCCTGGCTTTTTCCGAACCAACATCCATTTTTAGCACTTACTGTAGATATTGCTTCTAATTGCTACAATATACAGTACCTACCTAGGCTTCATGATCACAGAAGTCCTAGTAGCTACCTGGGTAGGCGTGTATGGAGTTGGCTGCCTACCTAGTCGCGCTTGCCATGAGAGGTGATATAAGAGGTAGGTAGACTGCAGCTGCCCATCTTCTTTCTTCGGATCGGAATGCTTTCCAGCTGGCAAATTCTTGACTTTCCCATTTTCTCTGATCCTCACTCGTATTCTCCCCTTCTACATATTTTTATCCATTTACTCCCAACATAGCCTCCGAAAGTTTGGAATACTCGCACAGTCCAGTTTCCAGGAGCAAAATGAGTGGATTCGTCGATTTTAACCCCGACAAGGACATTCCTTCGTTGAAGGGCCAAGTTCTCTTCGTGACAGTAGGTAGGCCTTCCAAATATTTCTTTTGCGTATAAGACTAATCAGATGTCAAGGCACTGCCGGACTAGGGAGTGTCACTATTCGAGCACTTGCGAAACACGAACCCGAACACATCTATTTCAGCGGGCCGAAACAAGAAAGCTGGCGAATTGCTCATCGCAGATATTGGAAAGACTGACCATTACTTCTCCCTTACCTTCGTCGAAATGGACCTCTGTTCTTTATCCTCGGTCAAGGCCGCATCTCAAAAATTTGCTCATAAACGCCTTGATGTACTGATTTGCAACGCTGGATTCATGGCTGTACCGCCTGCTCTTGGCAAAGACGGATACGAAATACAGTTTGCCACTAACCATCTCGGACATGCCATGCTCATTCAGCAGCTACTTCCAATCATGCTTGAAACAACCAAGGTTCCAGACTCTGATGTTCGAATCGTTTGCTTGACATCCGATGGCTGGCGGAATCATCCAAAAGGCGGCGTGCTTTTTTCCGAATTGAAGACGGTCCAGGAAAGATTTTTTGGACCTAGTATTCGATATGGGTAAGCAAGCACGCTTGATGTTCAGTCAATATACCCTTTTTTTGTCGAACATAGACGTTTCTGAGATTTTCGCCGCTACTTTTCTCCTTTTGTCGTCTTTCTAGTATGGAATACTAACCTAAAAAAAAAACTAGGCAAAGTAAACTTGCCAATATTGTCTACGCAGCAGAACTTGCCAGGCGATTTCCCAGTATAACATCAGTCTCCATCCAGTAAGTCGGATTCTACCCATGCAGTTCAGAGGTTCCATATTCCTAGGGAAATGCGGGGAACCCCATGCTGATTTCTCGGACAGCCCAGGAGTAATAAGAACGGGACTTCTTCAAAACGCACCCTTGTTTAGTAAGTGATCTATTTCTCTGACACGAAAGCCCGTCCACCGAATTTATCTTCAAAAAAGTAATACTGACTTTGAAATCTCCACGTAGGTAGGGCAG
Organism: Lachnellula arida; assembly: GCA_007821475.1. Lineage (NCBI taxonomy): Eukaryota > Fungi > Ascomycota > Leotiomycetes > Helotiales > Lachnaceae > Lachnellula > Lachnellula arida. Next base: position 19,937 of record QGMF01000649.1, read on the forward strand.
CGGTATATGCGCTCAACAAAGTAAATTATCTTGATATCGTGACCGAAGAGCAAGGATCACTTAACTCCCTTGTAAGAAGACTCAATTCCTCCAAATTATCGTTACATCTTCATACACACACGAGCACCATTGAAACGAGATACTAACCTGTTGAATTTTCAGTGTATGGCCGTAGGGATGCACAAAAACGACGTGGTTAACCGAGGTTTCTATCGACCAGTGGGAGTACTCTGGAACCACAGGCTGGATGCGGTAGCGAAAAGCGAAGACTTTGCAAAGGAGTTATGGGAATGGACAGAGACTGCGTTGAAAGGTTATTGAATGCAATGGAGTTGAGGAGAATGCTCTTGTCGTATGCAGGTTTGCACAATACAAGGCCATCTGTCAGTACAGCAGGACACCAAATACAGCTAAAAAGCCCCCAACTTCCCCTCCCCCCACAACATCGATATATATGATCAAGTTATGATAGATACATTATTATTTCGATGTTTCAGATCAAATAACACTCTTTACCTTCTATATATTATACTTGTATATAGCAGATTTAATACGTATTTTCAAGGGTTTTAATAACACGGGTCTGCGTGAAGGAAGGTACCGTATCTGAGCCTGAATCTTCCTCCTATTTTATATTTCTATAATACACCTTCATATCACTAAAGCCTTGAGTCTTAGCTCCCCGAAACATGGATGGAGATATAGTAGACACATAGGCGGAGACGTGGTCGGTGGAGACATAGGAGGAGACATGGGGGTAGAGATATAGATGGTAGAAATATAAGGGATGGAACGTGGTAGGTAGAGACATAGGGGGGTGGAGACATAGTAGAAGACATGGACGACATACTCCGTAGATAACATAAGGAGAACGACACGGACGACACGGGACGAGACGACACGGGCGACACGAGGACACGGGCGACACGAGGACACGGGCGACACGGGACGATATGGAGAAGGCATGGGCTTAAAGATATAGGAAGACGTAGGCAGCGCATTAAATAGCCTTCGAGTTATTTTTGCGCGAGTTACTATTGAAATAGATTGCATTTGGCATTTTAATACTACTTTGGTTCAAATGTGGCCGTATATTCCTATTTGTACGGAGTAGCTAGGTAGGGTAGGTACCTCGGCAAGTTTTAGTTTTGTATAAGAGACGGAACAGGGTTATTAGGGTGGGCGAAACCTACACTCCGGCAACATTAACCGATTTTGGGATTTTAGGATTTTGGGATTTCAGCACTTAAGGATTTTAGAATTTTTTATTATAATCTTTATAATTACTAATAGTCGGTTTTCCTTCTTTGCTCCCTTCAGTCACAGTCGGGGAAAGCAAACGTCCCGTGCAAGCGAATGTCCCACGCCAAAAACTACACTAAAATCGCGATAATATAGGTGTAAAAGCATAGATTAAAACGTATATAACTTAACCACATTTTAGATGCACTATAAAAAAAATTATATAAGGCATCTCTATATATATATTAAGTAATATATCTAATAATAATAGAAATTATAAGCGCTGCGTAGCTTAAAATTCGCAAAAGGTAGTATTTTAGGAGGCTTTTTAGGTGAGGAAGTCGTGAAAAATAGGTGTAAAAATGGCGGTGTCGCGATTTTGGTGAGGAAACCTATACAAATCGCGACGTGGGACATTCGCTTGCACGGGACGTTTGCTTTCCCCGACTGTGACCGAAGGGAGCAAAGAAGGAAAACCGACTATTAATAGAACT
>QGMF01000650.1:0-21664 GCA_007821475.1 Lachnellula arida
GCGAAGGCGCTGCTGGAGCGCGAGAGGTTTGGTGGGAGGTGTGTGGGTGTTGCGGGGGATGAGCTGAGTTTTGAGGAGGCGTGTGGGGTGTTTAGGGGGGTTTTGGGGGTGGAGATGCCGAGTACGTTTTGTGCTGTGGGGAGTGTGCTGAAGGTTGCTATGAGGGATATCGGGGCTATGTTTAGGTGGTTTGAGACGGCGGGGTTTGCGGTTGATATCGAGGCGGCGAGGAGGGAGTACCCTGAGTTGCAGGATTTCGGGACTTGGTTGGAGAAGAGTAGTGGGTTTCGAGATCTGAAGGTTGGGAAGAGTGCTTGAAGATGGAAACTGGGTTGGAATTTACAAGACTTTGTTTGATGGGATTATGACTGGATAGCTCTGGAATATAAATGTGGTAATGCCAGCCTACTTATCAAGTTCTTTCTCTTTGAGCCCTCGGACTAAATACACTTCTTTGCACGATCGGGAAGGACGACACTGTCGTAAGCTGAGCTGCATTTCTTCATGATTCATGTCTAAACATTATTCTATCTTCTAATTGACGGCATTAAAGCATTAAAGCACCCAGAATCCCTACTATCGCCATGCACGCCGCTCCCCTTACACCCCCATCCAACGCTGCTGCACTTCCCGCATACACAGTCCCATTATACGTTCCATCCGATCCAACTTGCACAGAACTGGTCGCCTCCGGACTCGGCGTCGTGAAGCCCCCAACACTAGCAATAATCCCCGCAACCCCACTACTCCCCGTCGCTTGCGCGAACAACGAAGTCAGCGTCTCGGTCTGACTCCCTACTACCACAGTGGCCCCGCCAGTGGCAACCGCAAGGTACGAGCTCAAAGCCTGCGTCTTGCTTCCCCCAACAACCACGCTCGCATCGCCCGTCGCACTAGCCAGAAACTGCGTCAGAGCGACCGTTTTGCTTCCGCCTACCATGACACTAGGAGGAGCGCCAGAAGAAGCTCCTTGGATTAGACTGATAGCTTGTGTCGTTCCCCCAGACACAAGACTCGCCGGCGCGCTTACGTCCGCGAGGAATGCACTCAGAGCTTGTGTTTGCCCGCCCGCGATGACGCTGGTGGGCACGGCTAGGTATTGGCTCAAAGGCGCTGTGGAGCCTGCTACCACGACGCTTGACCCGCCTGCTTGGATACTCAGCACTGTTCCTGAGACCGTGGCCGCGGCGCCGGGCACGAGGGTTTGCGAGCCGATGATGTATGCAGAAGGCGCCGCGGGTGCTGGTGAGGAGACTGCGAGGTCCTGCGTGGTGCTTGCTGCTACGACGAGACTGGCGCCGTTGGATGCAAGGGAGTATACTGTGTCGGAATGCGTGATTTGGCCTCCGGGGGTGAGGGTCTGAGAGGCGATGATAAATGCTGAAGATGGGTTCGCAGTGATGGTTGAGCTGCCGACTGTGATCTTTGCTGGAGTGGTAGCTGGGGTTGCGGGGTCCGCGAGGATTTGCGTACTGCTTCCGGCGACGATGAGACTACCGCCGTTTGTGGCGAGGGAGTAGACTGAGTTGGAGTAGGTTACCTGACCGCCGGCTGTGAGTTTTTGAGAGTCAACCACAAAGGCTGATGATGATGGGTCCGCAACTAGTGTCGAGCTGCTTATGGTGATTTGGGCTGGAGTATCGGTGGTGGTCGCTGCTTGGGTGACTGGAGTGAGTAGGATTGGGTTTGGTGAGGTTGTTGGTGCTGGATCATTGCTTGTAAGTGCGGGATTGGTTGCCACTGAAGTAGCTGGGGAGTTGTCGATAGCCACTGGAGTGGTTGTACTGGATGTAGTGGGGGGATCATTGATAGCCACTGGAGTACTTGTACTCGATGTAATCGGCGAATTCCCTGTTGCGGGAGTGTTGACCGTGGCTGAAAGTGTGGCAAGGTCATTTTCTGCAGAAATGATTGCCGTGCTAGAAGAGGAAACCGTTGCACTTTCAGTTGCGGTCGGTGATGAAGTCGTCAAAGCAGCCGTAGTCGGGACTGGTGAAACCCCTGGCTGTACGGATGAAGAAGTAGCAAGGGTTAATTTGCCGTTTTCATCAGCGGCTGCCGATGTGGTTGTCGCTTCTGTAGAGAAGCCTGTCCCCCGACTCAAAGCATAAGGGGGATCGTAGAAGCCAAGTGCACCCCCGCAGTAAGTCAATTGGCCGTTTTCTTTGTTCGTCAAAGTGAAGCTCGAGCTCGGTATAGTTACTGTTGGGAAACAGGCGTCGTGCGAAACGGTATATTGTTCAACGAGCTCTGAGACTCTTAGGTGTGATGCACGAGTTGGCACGACTTGGGTAGAGTATCTCGCCGAGTACGAAACTGCGGCAGATGAAGCTGCTGCAAAATCCGAATATTTCGTTGGGTAACCATGTAGTTGCCAGAAAGTTGTGGTCGTCCACCCACAAGTCTTTCTTTACCCGTTGTTAGTCAATATCAAAGAATACCAGAATTGGAGACTTACGCGTCTCCCCAATTTGCCTCTGTATATTGAGCAGGAGAGGGAGTTACTGGCGTTGCAGTGTATTTTGCTGCATCGTAAAAGAATCCCTCGGATGTTGATAACTCCCCCGGGTTAAAAGCAAGTGTAGGGGCATTGTTTCTTAAGCCAATGTCTCCACAAAAGTTAGAGGCTTGTACTGATTGGAAGGCAACATAGACGGATGGTGAGGTACTGGAATCATTAGTATTCAGAGGGTACTTTGGGTCGAGGAACATACAAAACGAAGCCTTTGGAGTCGATCAGCGTTGAGACGGGAGGGTTCTGTGTGGCAGTGGGCCAGTAAAAAACCTGAACGCTTCCACCATATATCGAACAAGCCCGACAACATGGTTCAGATGCTGTCCATGTAAAAACTCTCTGCTCGCCGGATAATGTCTGTGTATATGTTTTTGGATCTGCAAGTTCATCTTCCCCAACATTCTGAGTTGCGGTATTATCTGAGGAGCCCGATTTTGGTGGCGCGGTTGTCAGAATGACAGATGAAGGCGTCGCGATGGCTCGTTTTGTGATACTCCCTGGGGAATAATATGCTGTCTTTGCCCACACCGAAACCGCAGAATCCCATAAAGTGGAGCAATACGCATAGTCGCTTTCCATCTGACTGACAGCGGGATTACTCAGATTCCTGGGATCGGTGCCATTGGCCACCGGTATAGTATCCAAAACCAAAATGTCGAAAGGGTTCCTGAAGTAAGGGTCAGACCATGGTGTTGGACCGATTAGCCCCGATGTCACGTTTGAAGTGTGCGAGGTCGAAGTCGGACTTGTTGCGTTGGAGTACAGCGCCGCGGCGTGTGCGCCGGCTACAAAAAAAGGCAATAGTAACACCATTTTCGGCGGTAAAGACCGTGAACAGCAAAGTTTCAACTTCAAACTCTTAGCACAAGTAGATGAGACGCATTTCGAAATGATAAAAATGTCCATAGGGCTCATTTAAGGATTCTCTAGATTGGCACAGACGACTACGCCGCAATGAAACCACGTTTTTTGCAAGGTGCAAGGTACAATACGGCGGATAAATGTCACTAGTGGCTTGGAATTTAAGCATCATCCTGAGCCTCTGAGGCCGTGGGATTTCAATGCAGAGTCCCCTGTAGCCCGAAGGTGGAACCATCAAACCGGATCCACCCAAATATAGAATTTGAGAGCTAAAAGGCTGGGCGACACATGCCGCAGACCGCTCTACGGAGTAATAAGCTGATAAGTGGGAGAGGATACGGTTGGTGTACTACCTCATCTCATCCTAAAGTACGACTGTAGACTCCTACAGCGTAAGCAATAGCCTCCCAAGTCTGACTGTGTACTCCGTAGGGTATTCCACCAGCTTTTAAAACAGCGACACGTGGTACAACCGGTACGGAGTACCTAGGTAGGTATGGTGAAGTAAGGTTGGATCCAGAGCCTCCGTAGGGCCAACGGTCACACGGTCTTGTCTGCGCTGTTACTTCGAAGTATAAGACAGGGACAGGTGTCGTACTCCGGAGTACTTCCGCTACAGGTAGTTAAATTTAGTGAACCTGAATCCACAGAAGCTTGGGCCCTCTACCCCTTATAGTAAGAGAAAAAACGGCCCCCGAATTTAAGCGAGATGACATAGCGATACCCACCCCACCCCACCCACTGTACGCAGTCTCGTGACAGTGAAATTTTTCAGACGCTAGGTGCACGGACCAGACAGAATGGCTACTTATACCGCGCTCCTCCCACCTTCAAAAAAATATCGACAATACTTGTGAGCAACCCCCCCCCTAACCTTCTCCCAATCCTCATCCTTTCCCCAATCCCTCTCCCAATCCTATCTAACATCTATCTAACACCCCTCCAGCATAGAATCATTTCTAAAGTAAACGTCTTCTTCTGAGCTTCTCAAAAAAGCTGCAGATCCCATCCTGGACGATGAATCGATCCTCGGCGCCCAAGAGTGAGGCTTCACGCTCTCGAACTGTCCGCAAGGATGGCGGTATCTGCTCACGCATTTGCTGTATAGAGAGTAGCAATGATCTCGGCCCTCTTTGCTATGACTTCTGTCTAGTGATTTGGGTGGGTGTCGATGGACGTCTGACAGGTGACCTTTTTTTTTCATTGTGCGCCTCGGCTTGTCCAGGGTCGCGAAGAAGAATTCTTGCTGATACCCGGTGGTGGTTGGGCAAACCAAGGCTGACACCAAGCAGGGCTGACACCTTTTTCCCATACCATACTAAAAAACTTATCTGTGCGTTTTTTGGCGAGATTCACGCACGGATAGAATTTTGGCAGCCCCGCTTTGGTGTCAGCCTTGGTTTGCCCCAACCACCACCGGGAAGTGGGGGGCGGCCTCAGGCCAACGGGTATGCTCTGACGGCGGGGCGGGCTAAGACGTCTTTTTTTTTTTTTTACGAAATGCCAATGCTTTAAAACTTCTTCTCTACGGCTTAGTCTCAACTTTCAAGGCACCTTATTGACATTCCGGTGAATTTTCAAAACTTGATGTCTAAGCTCCGCTCATGGAAATATACAATCAGTTGTGCGGGCTCTTCAACAAAGTCACAAGCGCATCACGAAACCCCACCAACTCCTGTCCCAACCCCAGCTCCTCCCTCCCAATACACTTCTCACTCGCCCAACTCTCCGCGCCGAACTTGTCCCAGCACTTCAAGTCGCTCCCGACTTCCAGCCCCCACATCGGCCAGAGACGATTGTACTCTTCCAATGTAATTTGTAAGTACTCCGTTTCCTTACCAGTAACCTCACTCCAATGCTCCAAGAGTTTCCCCATAGTGGTAATTTCCGTGGTGGCAAATACATATTTCCCGTGGAGAGTCAGCTTAGGCTGCTTGATTATGGCGTGCACGAAATGGCCGACGTTGATGGTGTGGTCTCCAATGGTAGAGACGAGGGTAGAGGCAGGGACAGGCTGCAGCCAGGCATATTTACCGGCGGATTGCTATCAGCACAAGTCAGCATACTCGTATTCTTGCACTAATCTGAAGGTGCTAGACAAGTAGAGAGTTACGTACCAGCAAGTTAGGCACAAGCATTGGATGCTGCATTGTCTCCGCGAAAAGTCCCGTCCACAAGAAGGTTGTCTTTGCAAGCAGCGCCTCGTCTTTCTTGATGAAAGTATCAACTTGGGTTTTGGCGTCACAATGCGGGACTGGATGTTTCCCATTGGAGATAGCTTTTCTACTAGGGAGCGTACTTCAGATGAAGTGCTCCAGGCCTGTTGTCACTGACGCGGCTTTGGCCATGTTGACGCCTTGAGCATACTCAACCTTCATGGCTTCCTCTGGCCCAGAAGTCGCGAAGGTCTCGAAATAGTTTGTGACAGCGAAAACAATGTTTGCGTCCTGAGATATTTCATTAGTTCTAATTTCCGCACGAATGTCTGTGTTTACTTTACCTTGAAAGCAGCTATAACAGACTCCGCGTCGTTGAGGTCGGCTGTGATCATCTCGACTCCTTTTGCAGTAAAAGCTTGAGAGTTCTTGCTCTGTGGGTTGCGAGTTATTCCTCGCAGACGGTAGGATCCATCGGCGAGGAGGCTGTTTATCACAGATCCTCCTTGTCCTCCAGTCGCGCCGACGACCACGACGAGCTTTTGCGGAAGACTGGACTTCAGTTGGGCACTCATTATGATGTGTTCACAAATTTCGTCAAGTGAGGGTTGAGAGATATCAGGTGAAAGCGATTGATAGACGATGTTTACTTTTGTGAAATCCAACGTCGCAGTAAGTATAACGGCAGGATTTATAAACTATCAGCATTATGCCCTTGTATGGGCTTTATGTAAGCTTTGCTTTCATATCACGAAGGGGATCAACAGCTGGGTGGCGCCTTGCCACTCCGTTCGTTCTAGCAATGCCGGAGTGGAATTCCACAGACTAGCGTCAAAGTACAGATCGTTGTCATTCGCGCCCAGGACGATCACCACAGTGTTTATTTTCAAGAACACAAGACGGTCACTATATTCTCTGGCTGTCAAGATGATCCATTTACTTTCAAGGTGGCAGAGCTACATTATGGGCATGTTTGAGAAGTGACTCATTCAAGGCATTCAAGATAGCTGGAATAGTTTGCAGCAGTCTGATTACACACCAATAAATTCGATTTTGGTTGGGCTGGAGATGGCCTTGGATTATTGCGTTGTTTTGTGAACCGGGCATTGATCATCACAATACACAAGGTTTGAACGGTTCATAATTTGATTGCTAGAAACGAGGGGAGATGTCTTGAGTATATAAGGCTCAACTTTGTTCTGGGTGCGCCTTCCCACTTCTACGTTGTCTTGAAAGCCTCGACCTTGATTACCATAGAAGAGAAATCACCCACCTCTCGAAGCTTTGACAATGCCGTGAGGACTGGGGAAGCTTCGAGCGTGCTTTTTCGGACCTGGAAGAAGACTTAGTAACCGTGAGATCCAGGTCTATCCATTCTACATACCTCAAGACTCTCCCAACCAATTGCGCCCATGAAGACTCCCTCCTTCAGATTCAGACTAATCCCACTAGTGACGGGCACAGCACTGCCCACGGATTTCGCCAAAACCGACCAGGCGTCTTTAGCCATGGCTGCGGATTCCACCTCATCCTTGAGCTGAATGCGAATTATCTCCGTCAACGGCGCGGACACGACATCCAAAGGGCCTACATGAGTTTCGAAGAGCTGGAGTTCAGGAGTGCCAGCGTAAAGCGGTTTGAACGGGCCCACGAACGCATCAAAGTTCTCTGAGGCCAGGACGGAATTGAAAGCTGCTTCTGAGGGCCATTCTACAGATCATATTAGCATTGGCGAGTCGGGCGGGGTGACTTTCTCGTACCAAGCACAAGAATTGGTTTGTTATCTTCTTCAGTACTAATGTCGTTTTGTCTGATGACAGATCCTCTAAATACGTGGATTATATCTGCATGGGAAACAAGGAACTTGAGTTGGGTTGGCTGTAGCGCGGCGAAAGCAGCCTTTACTTCTGGGCCGGGCTTTAGATTTGGAAGAGCGAGTTCTGTGAATGGCATTGTCTTGGTGAGTGGAAGTGATAGTCTAAAGTTACGAAGTGCAAGTCGGGCAGGAATAAGAGAGGTGGTTCGAGGGGAGAAGATTTGAAGTTTGGAGGAGGTTCATGGCTGTAGCCATGTATTTAAGAATTCTGTCTAGCTTACGATCAACTCGGTTAATTACCAAGTCATGAAATGTGAGATGATAGATTTGATGAAGTCTTTCATCGGTACAACGTACGTAGGGGATATATGGGGCTTAGCGTGGAGTTCCACTCGCTAATGCAAAGGAACTCCGCAGCTTGCGGGGGGATTTTTACTTGATTGGGCTTAGACTGCGGACTTGGCCTTGGCAATCTACATCACATTACTACGCATCTATTCCCTCCGGTCACAACACACCAGAGCTTCATGTATGATGGATGATGAAGAATTGTTCATCAAAACAAATGTCCACTCGTCGCAAATCATGCGTTGCGTGCGTCAAGGCCAAGCGACGGTGTGATTTGCAGAGACCATTCTGCACTCGCTGCAGCACTCGAGGTGTGCTTTGTAACTACGAGTATCTTGGGGTAAGTCTAGAATTTGGTCTCGCGACAGACGGTGGCATGGGATATCTAAGTGGCTATTCATAAGTAGCTAACACCTTATTTGAACAAGCCTGCAGCCAACTCGGCGGCAGGTGGCGTAGAGAACCCTCAACCTGAGTTCTTTGACCTGGCGTTCGAATACCCATACCCACCCTACAACAACATTACCGACCCCATCCCCATTTATCAATTCGATGATCTGATCGTCCCATCCCTGATCCCCTCAAAGAACATATACCTAAATAAAGAGAAACTCGACTTTTGTGTCCAGTACTTCAAGAACTATCTCACAGACTTTGTTCAGAACGGGCAAACCCCGTTCATCAACCAGCACCTCTACAACGACGACTTACCCCCCTGCCTCCAAGACGCGTACTGTGTCTGCGCTTCCTATCTTTCCAAAAACTTGGCAAACGAGAGGTTAATCTTCGGTATCCTTTCCAGCAAATTGGCCGAGCTGGTTTCAAAGCGCCAATATTGCTCTATTGAAGACGAGCTAGCTTCCGTGCAAGCCCTTATCATATACCAGATCATCCGCCTCCTAGATGGCGACATACGTCAGCGGGGCATCGCAGAAGCACAGTTCCAAGTCCTAGACGCATGGGCGACGAGCCTGCGTCAGCGGGGCGAACTCGAGTCTTCCCTCTCGAACCACTCGTCGCCGTATCGGATCTGGCTGTTCGTCGAGAGCGTGAGGCGGACCGTGCTCATGTCCGTTTTCCTCAAGGGCATCTACCGGGCTATCAAGGACGGCTTTTGCGACCATGTGCCTGCGATGCAGGGGCTGCCTCTGACGGTCAAAGGCGAATTGTGGGATGCCAAGTCCGAAAGCGAGTGGATGCAGGCTACGCGTGGGAGTCAGCCGGATGTGCGAACGTATCATGAGTTTGTTGTTATGTGGGATGGAGGCTCTTTTGGTGGCGATGTGGAAGGGTTTCAGAAAATGTTGCTGGTGGCTTGTATTGGGGAAGAGGGGATACAGACCAGATTCTTGGAGTCTTTGACGAGGGGTGTGGGATGGTCGTAAAGGAAATATTGCACGCTTGGGACGACGTTGCAAGCAGTATGCCATGATGGTGCATATTTAAGAGGCCTGGCTCAGCGAGCCCGGATGGTTCTGCTGCCGACTGAACTGAGCGACACCGAGTATCACGTCTACAACTCCCAGGTTTTACCTCTGACTAGAGCGTTGAAGGCAAGAGTTTATCACGCAGGCGAAACTATTCAAGAGATCGGACAACCCCACACCCATGATTCAAATTGGACGCATCGCAGTTTACCACCGGTTGTCGACCTTTCGGATTGGTCCTAACCAGCTGTATATGGTCGGACGCAGTTAGAAGACTCCTTGCATACTATCAGACGAAACAAAATTCTGTCCAGCTGTCTGATGCTGGTTGTGGTCCACAAGTCCAATGAAGTGTTGTCCATCACAGCCGAAGGAAGGAATACATGTCTCGGCAACGCTGGCAAGTCAAGCTTCATGACAGCATGTAGCTTTGATATGGAAGTGCTGTGCTGATGTGTTGACGAGCATATTGTTTGTTGTACATTGTCGTAAATGTATCTGTTTGCTGTGTTGTTTGATGAAGCCCAGCAAGCTTATGTGTACAATATTAAGAGGGCAAATCTTGCCGTACTACTCAGTACGGCCTTGTGGATAAGTGTTGAGCGTTGACTTTATATCATTCTCATTCCTTTCCAAGTTCACTTTTGTTTGGTTGAGAATTCTTGAGCCACGATAACCCCCAAAGCCTTCCTACTATGATATGCAATAATGCAACCTCCAGCTATTTCCTTTATCAAGGCGAGACAAGTGTCAAGTCACGTTTTGTGGCATCATAAATCAATCTGCGTCTTTTTTAAGTCGTGTTCAAAGACTAATTAGAGACCTGTTTTTTTTTTTGACTCGCAAACACCTGGTTGCACGCCAACACCATCTTCCAATCCCCGTTTAGCTCAGTTAGAGTACTTGAGGGGTTGCCGGGGGCTATAAGCTCAACAATGCTACAATATATTCGTGTATCACCGAGTCAGTCATTTTTCTCTATGATGAACGAAAGGTCAACAAGTTACGTTATGCCAGTAAGAAGTCACTGTGACTGCACCCAAGTGTTCCGAACAGAAAAGCTTGTAAAGGGGCAGATTATCAGCTCCAATATCCAGGATGCTTGCAAGCAAGCAGTTATTGGATTCTTCAGTTAACAAAACGTGTAACAATTCTTCCTGGTTACTTATAGTCCATCAAGCTTCGATCGAACCTTTTAGTTTCCAGCTATATCACTACCACGGCAGCCGCCTGTTACGATCAATGTATAACCGAGTCCACGCTATCCTCATGACCTTCGGCGCCCAGCATCCCCAGAACACCTTAGCACACTTCAACGGGTATTCGAAGCGGGCTATCAATATACCGCCACCCCTTTAAAATTATCCCCAACCACTTTATCCGCAGAAGTGCAAGTAAACGATATCTTGTCCCGGTTCCAGGGTTTCGGACCAGATGATCTCCTCATCTTCTACTACATGGGTCATGGCCACATAACTCCAAACACGCGCTTTATAATATCTGCAAATACCCCGTGAGTCCCCCCCTTAATCCATCGCCTGCCGTCAAACCCACCTACCTACCTACCTTATAAGTTAGCTTTTCTAACCCGACGTCTTGGAGCCCCAGCGCACGCTCGCCCGGCCCATCTCTCGACTGGAGCTCCATCCAGCTCAAGCTACAGGCCATGCAAACCGATGTCCTGATCCTGCTCGACTCGTGCTCCTCAGGCGGCGCTGTTCTATCCTCTCACGGCTCGCGCTCAAGCGGACGGACGGAGGTCATAGCAGCGTTTTCTTACTCGACGCCGAGCCCTGATGGTGCGTATTTGACATTCAGCGCTGCGCTTTTGCTGGAGCTCGAATACAGACTCACCCTTGACACGCGCCTTCCTTTCAGCGCTGCCGCTTTGCATCGTGGGGTGTCGGAGAGACTGGTTAAGGCAGGTCTGCAGCAGGGTTTTCTCTGCGCGTCTCCGGTAACGGAGGCAGTATCGCAAGGCCCTGTTAGTTCTCAACGCTATCCTTCTACGCTTCTACCCCCCGTGCCGGTTCATTTCAACCTTTGCGATGATTCCAGCCTGCCCGGCATCCCGCTGCAGCCGCTGTTCATCACCCACGATCCGGGAAAGACTGACGACAGTCATGGCACAGCGAGAAAATCAAGGGCGGGAAGAATTAAGGCTGGTGCTGCTTCGGTGATCATGAGAGGAATGCTCCGGATCCCTGCTCGGTCGGCACGCGGGCAGTTCGATATCTCGAGGAATTTTTAAGGTGGGGATATATATCCTTCTGCTATGACGGGGGCTCTTGACTGTGTATCAGTTTCGGGTTTGCGTGTGGATTGGTTGCTGCAGCGCTGATGAGTGGGAAAAATCCGTTGGCGATGAGGAATGGGTGGTGGGATGGGAAATGCGGTTATTGGCAATGCATCGTGAATATGTGAGCTCTTGTGTGCTAGTTTTCGTCGCTTTTAATACAACTAGAACCTGCGGGTAGCATACTCTTCTATACTATGTTTAACCCTGGGCCGGAAGTATATAAGTGAAAGTTTGAACTTTAGCCATTAACCGTTTTTTATAAAGTCACTATACCATTCGTCGTCTCACAAATACGAAATACAGCATATACCGCTTTTGATAGCATCCAAGTCAATGACACCACTACTTTAGCCTAAAACCGAGTTTGTGAAAACCAGACTCCTCTAACGAATCTTAAGCTGGCCTCTAGCCTGTTACTCAGTATATCCACACGACAAAAGGAACCAGATCGTCACTTCACCCAAGCCATACACAAACAAATCCCCCATCAACAATCCACAAACCCTCTCAACAGGACATCATAATATTCGATTCTACTGAACCAACAAGGGGACCGATCCTAACCATAGAAGTCTAAGCAAATAAACCGAGCGTCGCCGTCAAACCATCACTTCTCTCAAGGCTCAAGCCCACCACAACAACTTAGTAGCTTTTAACATTATATTCAGACACTCTAGAATCCCTGTAATGTTTCCGCATCCACAGACCCCTCAAATAGACTTTGGAAGAATAGCCTCTTGAGTCTTATTGCCATCGCGTTCACGTGAGCTCGTCACCTGACTCCTCAACCCCTCCACCCACCCCACCTCTGCTCACCCTCTGTTGTTTGCGCAACACAACACAACACACAAAACACAGCATTCTTTTAACCACATCTGCTTTCCCTTTACCGACAACTCACGATGGACGAAAAGCCCCCCACCAGCCCCAACAACGAGCAGCAGCGGCAGCAGTACCGTAGCCGTATACGGAAACTAAAAATGCGGCTGCTACCAATTGTACAGCACGTGTGCAAGATAGTTATTGCTGCTGTCCTGGCTCTGTGGCTATGGTCATGGTTGTACGACGAGAATAGTAATAAAAATAGGACTTGGATGCGGGACGGTGAGGAAGTGGCGAAGAGCGGGTGGCGATGGAGCGATGTGAGTGAGCGTGGGTATCATGAGGCGGAGCTAATTAATGGGGATTACTATAGGTTGGGGCTACGAGGGAGGTAGAATGGCAGCCTTGCTATGAGAAGTATGATTGTGCGAAGCTGGAGGTGAGTTGGAACCTGAACCTGTGAATGTTTGAGGAAAGGTGGTTGATTAATGAATGGATGATGTAGCTTCCGCTGGACTACCTGGATCTGACTGATAAGCGGCGGGCTGCGATTGCGATGATACGGTTCAATGCTACGGAGAGAACAGATTACAAGGGTCCGGTGTTCATCAATCCGGGTATGTATTTCTTCTATTTATTTATATACAGGTATTTACAAAGAGAATTAGGTGGACCCGGAGGATCCGGGATTTGGTTCGTGAAGCACTTGGGTCCTTACTACCAATCTGTTGTCGGGAAGAACCATGTCAGCATCCATGATCCTTTTCCGCCATATCTAAACTGACGGATCCCTGGCAGGACATCATCAGTTTCGATCCCCGTGGTGGTAAGTAACCCCTCTTCCATCCAGTATATACACGCGGCTAATTCTCTAGTCGGCGCCTCAAGCCCTCGCATTTCATGCTGGGACAATATGCAGGATTCTAAGATATGGAAATTCAAAGATGTGGACGTGCTTGACGCTCATCCGGGAAGTCTGTATGATGCGTATGCTCATGCTGCAGCCTCCTCACAGCAGTGTGCTTATACCCTCCAACCCCCCACAAAATCCGATCTGGGGGTTGGGAGTTTTGTTTCCACCGCCTCGGTGGCAAGGGATATGCTTGAGATCATGACGAAAGTTGGCGAAGAAAAGCTGAAGTACTGGGGATTCAGCTATGGGACGTACTTGGGAGCGACGTTTGCTGCTATGTTTCCGGACAAAGTCGGCAGAATGGTAAATGATGGGAATGTAGATGTTGTGGAATATTCTGCTGGGCGTGGAATCCATTTCATCCAGGATGCGGATACAATCATGGCTGCTTTCTACCACTTCTGTCACGCTGCTGGGCAAGAGTTGTGCGCTTTTCATCTGGATTCAGAGAAAGATATTGAGACCAGGCTTGAAAAGTTGCTGGAGAACATAAGGAAAAATCCTGTCGTAGTGCCAGGCTCCTCGTCTTCGAGCGGGAGGCCACAGATCGTCTCATATTCGAAGGTGAAGAGGATGATTGGCAGCACGCTTTACCGGCCACTTGTTATGTTCCCTGCTCTTGCCGACGCTCTTGCGGCTCTTGAAAAGGGCGATGGTAGCGTCTTCTTGGACCTCGCTACCCAGAATTTCGACGATCCGCTTATTTGTGAATCGCGCTATGGTGTACAAGAGGGCGGAGACCCAACAGATCCAACCCCTGAGATGCCAGAAGCTGAGGTAAGCGAGGATGGTGGAACCACGATTCTTTGCTCAGACGGTGGTTGGATGAATGATACGGTTGACGAATTTGGAGCGTACGTTGATGAGGTGATGATAAGGAGTAAGAGTGTCGGTGCGATCATGGCGGAAATGCGGTTAGAATGCGTGCATTGGAGTGTGCAGGCAAAGTGGAAGTTTGATGGTTGGACGACGGACCCACTGAACACGCGTCCCGGAGCTGACGAAAACAGGACCCTTTGACGGCAACACCAGCCATCCAATCCTTTTTATCGCCAACATAGCAGATAACGTAACACCTCTTCGGAGTGCTCGAGTGAACGCGAAGGGATTTCCAGAATCCGTAATCCTGGTGCAGAATGGATATGGGGTAGGCCGGCATCCCCCTCTTTTTCCCCCCTCCCTTTGCCTTCTGCAGCTGCTAAACCCAAATATAGCACACGTCACTCTCAGCGCCTTCAAAATGCACCGCGAAGACCATTCGAGCATACTTCCAGAACGGAACACTGCCCGCCCCAAACACCGTCTGTGAGCCAGACCTGACGCCATTTGAGCCGTACAATGTCACAAGCTCCATGGCAGAAAGCTGTGATGACCACCAACTGGATGTTGCTCTTTTCGAGTTGATGAAAGCACCCGTCATTGGTGCGTGAGTCTACCTGTTTTGTTAGATTACCGGCATTTTACCAAGGGAAGGAATGCATACCCGTAGAATTATTATACCCCAGATGGCCCCATCCACGACACTACGCAGCAATGAAGATCAATCGAACAACCACAATAATTCCACAACCCGATCCATGCCCACCTTCTTCGTTCCGATTTGCTCAGCCCTCTCGAGGTAAGTCTGTAGCACCCCTTCCTCTAACACGATAGTGTCCACCATCCCAAACGATCTCTTTTGATCCCTCCCCATCTTCTCTCTCAACGGCCCAATGTGATGCATATATTTCCACACTTCATCCGACCATGTCAGCTCGACTCCCTTCAAATCCGTCTCGCTGATGCCCCTTGGATACTCCGCAATCGAGTATCCATTACTCAACACCACATCACCTTCAAACAGCCACCTCATCAGGATGCCCTCATCTCCACACGCCTTGGATACCGCAGCAACAGCCGGCATGTCTACTTGAAACCAAGATCTCCAATGGTGAATAGTAAGCATCTGTCTTCCATTCTCGAAATAACCCGCCGGCGCAAAGAAATCACCATGGATATCCATCTGGTTAAGCCCCAAATCAAAAGTCGGCCGGACAGGCGAGTGAGCGTCCAGACACTCATTGACAATTTGATCGCCTTGTTCACTCTCTGAGCTCATGCAAGAGTCCCAAACCTCAGGCTGGGTCAGGATACGAGCGAGGGGCACAGAGATGAATATTCCGCCACCGCCGTAGGGCTGGATGCCAAAGAGGCGGATTTGGTCAAAGTTGTCTGATGCGGCTGAGATGATGAGTTCTTGGGATGAGTCGTAAACGGTGTTCAGGTGGGTTATGAGGGTGGGGAGAGAGGGGATGAAGGTATCGTCGTCTATTAGGACGATCCATTCCGTCTTCTCGGTACGAGCATCGTAAAGTTCCTTGATGAGCGAGAAATAGGCGTTTGAGAAGAAGAGTGAGGAATTAGCGAGAGTGGCTTTTATATTCAGGCGTTCAAGTTGCGATTGTAGTTCAGGTAGCTCGTCATCCTGGGGGTCCGAGACGGCGACATAGAGGGAACTGGAGGTGTTGGAGAGCCAGTGTTGCAGGTTGGGAAATGCCTCGGGGAGACGCGCGGCACTAGTTGCTATGCCGAAGGATATTATCGAAGTATCAACCTCTGGCGAAGAGGGAACATGAAGTGTCAACGGCGTAAAGCTTTCAATGCTTATAGTTCTGTTCCACACATCGTCCGCACCCAATATCTGCGGGGTATTAAACAAGGGCACTCCGTCCATTTTCGTGAGCGTTTTCCGCTTGCCCTTCGAGGCTTTCGGCGTGATGCTTCGTCTGCTGTAAGTGAAGTGGGGCGTCAATTCATACTTGGCGAGGTGCGTGAGATCCATAATCTGCGTCTGCGTCTGCGGCTCTTGCTCGCGGTGCGGATCTGGCCTCGTCGGTCGATTTGCCTCGAAGCTCTGGGTCTTTGGTTCTGGCTGGGGCCGCAAGATGATGTCCTGTAAATCCCATCTTGCGGGCTGCAGAAAGCTACCTTCTTCGTCGTGGCGCAGGAGCACCAGTGTGGCCAGGATGCAGAAGGTCAAGGAGACGAGCGAGAGGCTTCTCCTGCTCCGGGACAGTGCGAAGACAGAGAGGGCGCCCATGGTGGGTGGAGAATAGAGGGTGGGAGAGAGCTTTCCAAAGTTATGGGCGCCCATCGATGGATATACGACGTGAACGTACAAGGATTTCAAATTAACGACAATCAATAATTGCCACAGCGGTACAAGGGCCGATAAGATCTGATCCACAAGACGGGGGTGGAGTATAGGGGGTATGTATGCTGATCGTAATTGATTGCTCTACCTCGTATTTACTGTACCTACTTTGACATACGGTGGGTAATAGAAGCCATGAAAAATTGCATATGCCAACAAACACCAAAGACCGGCTGGGAGAACTTAAATATCCAACTCGCACCGCAAACATCTTCACTTGAAAAAATGACGGAACCCGTGTCTCCTCATTGTCGCAACGCGTTCAGGCTGTTTTAGAGGCGTTACAGCTTAACGCAGGTCCCCCGGAAGCCATAGGCAGGGTTGCTTAGGCTTAGTACGGGGTAAAGTGATAATTACGGCGTAGAAGGTTAAAAGCCGTTGGCGCGTCACGCAAGCCTGTAAAAACTCGACTAAGAATCACAGGATAGGAGTAAAACTACACGTTATTACCCCTAAGATATTACAAAACTGGCCGCTAATGTATTCTAACAATATTTATTATAGCCCGACGATTAAGGTAATACAGTCGTGACTCGTAAGTATTTCATAGCAATGAATCTACTCCGCAATCTTCTTAAAAGGGGTTAGATTCTACGAACATCATTCTAAAAACGGGAGCGCTAATGTTATACCCTTGTATCCTCACTAACGGTTTAAGGCGCTGATTGCCACACCCCGGATCCCGGGGGCTTCGTCATGCCCAGCCGAGCGCTGATTCGAGGACGTTCTAGCTTATGTCTTGCAAGAGTCGTGGAATAAGGTAACTAAGCCGACCCTCCCCTCCCCCGGACAAAACAGGACAGGAAGCATCCGATGATCGCCTTCTCCTTTCTTTCCGAATCCCGCCCTTCTACGGAGTAAATATGGGCTGGCTGTTTTAACCTTATTCGCTTTTTCAAAAGTCTAATACTCCTACCGTCTAATATTTACCTCATAGTTATAAATAAATGTCTGACTTTAAAGCTACCTTGGTTTTGCGGTTCTGCTGTTCCGAGTGCGAGGCCCACCCTGAAGCGAGCCCCTGATTATCCAACCCCTTTCCCCTGCAGATCGACTGAATTGGTGAAAAGCTTGATCGCAAGTGAAACCGGAACACTGTTGATCATTTTTTTCCCTTTCACTATTTCTACTCTTTTGCAACCCGCGTCAGATGTTGCACCCAGTGATGGTCGACGGTTCACCCGCACCAAAGGATGCCGATGCCTTCTCCCGACGTCGATCAGGAAGATCTCCCACCCGGCAAGACCATACGGTACTGCAGGAAGACTCGTGAACATTACACGGTTACACCTCTATTTCTCAGCAAATTACTAAAAAAATCCCGGTGTCATTTTATAGAAATGGACTGACATCAGTAGTCAAATGTTCACTTTCCAGTTTCAACCTACTCGAGAGCGAACATACCCCCATGCCATCCAAAGGCACGATTCAAGCGCCGGCCCATCCGCCTCGCATTGCGGAAGGGAATCTTGCCTACGGGATGTGGCTCATGGAATTGAATGCTGCGTTCTACGTCCAGATCTGAAGGGGTAAACTGCCAAACCGATCCGTACAGCTTTTCAGGTGCAAATCCTGTCGCAGCCATTGCAAAGAGAAAATCTGCCCAGGAAACCTCGCCTGGAAGGTCGTTTTGAGACGGCTTGTAGAATAGCACCTTGAAGACTTTGAAGGAACGGGCTTTGAGGGTGAAGGTGGGTTGTCTATCTTCCTCTACTGGTGCACCTGCTCCTTCTAAAGAGCCGTTTGAAGTGCTTTGCGTTGTCCCTCGCGTCTTGGGTTTAAACTTTGGCTGAGGAAGAACGAATTTAGATGGCGAGTCCGCATACCCAAGTTGTAATGCAGACAGAGCACTCAAGCCATCGCCCGATTCGCCCATGGCAGCCTTTTTCTGCTCCTTAACGGGCTCAATCCACTCGGGAGTTCGCTCCATTGGTCGTTGCTCTTTGAACAGATGCTTTATCCCCTCCCCAAGCGATTTTCCATTTTCTCTTCGATAAATCTGATCAAAGTTCACCCAAAAGACATCAAGATTGTGTTCTGCTTTTCGCATGCTCTCAGTGTTTTGTTTAGTCTTTTTTTTGTCAGATGGATAGTAAAAGCGACCTTCAGTGGGAGACCCAAACTTGGCGAATGGGACGGCACTCAGAGTGCGAACGACATCGTGAATTCCAGAGAACAACCGCGGGAAATCTTCTTCAATGGCAGTCCTGTGGTCCTCATATGCGTTGTCGTAACCAGCTGCCCATGGTAGATATATGTCCAACTCGTGCCGAAGGTGTGCTACCAAACCGAGGTCAGACAATACTCCAGCAACCCAGGGTGAAATCTTTGCTTTCTCTTTCGGGTCCTTTTGTGCGAGGTACTCAATTTCGTCCATAATGCCGGGAAGAGTTAGAAGTTGAAGTTGGTTCTCCGTCCACAGGCAGGTGAAGAGCCACATGATTGGGTCCGAGCCTGACCTACTCCCCGGTTTGCTACGCACGTAAATCATGTTTGAACCCGGCACCTGCGGTTCTCGGAGAAACAGTGAACGGAGAGGAGGAGACGCCACGAATCCGTTCTTCAAATGATTGATTGGAGCCTTCGCAGCCTGGTCAAGCGTGTATCTTAGAGTCAACAATGCTTTCATATACTCTGTTGGAAGGGTTTCATGGGGACTGATGACATGCGCATATTTTGTTTGAAGGGAGGACAACTCAGTAAGTTGTTCACTGATTATGTTCCATGCAAGCAGAATCCCATAAGCATCCCCTATGGCCCCGCCAATAACTCGATTCCAGAAAAGAGGTTTGTCAAGCACTGGGTGGCGTTCACCATTCGTATCTAACAGTTTCTCCTGTCGATGCTCACTCCAGTCTCCAATAACGTCTGCAAAATACCCAGGGTCCTCTCTGAGAGAGCGCACATGGTCCATAGCGCTAGCAAGCTTGGCAGCAGTCAACGCTTTGAGGTGAGTGAAATGGAGTCGAGCAGGAAGGCGGTAGGGTGCTTCTGTAGCCATAGTTGCTAAAGTCGGATACTCAGAGCTGTCTGTCACAGAAGGCGGCTCTGGGATGACTTTTGTCTCCGCACTGACCAATAAAGCCGGGCTGAATTCGTGAAGAATAGCGTAGCAACAGTCTACGAGGAAACGCAGAACTTTCTGCTGTATTTCTAAAATCCATAGCCCTTGCCCTGGTTGATATCCCAAACCATTAAACGTCTTCATCATAGCTTCCGGATCCTCATCCCAAGAAACCACGCGACCATAAGTCTCGACAGTTTCTCCATCGAGCAAGATTGAATGGACGTTAAGAAATGCGGGCATGATAGCACCACTAACATGTCCTACCCTAGCTGCGTTGAAATCTGCGTGCGCAAACATGCTTGGTGGATGCCGGCCCCTCGAGTTTAATAGAAGTAGCAGTGTCTTGCCTTTAGCTAGATCTTCAACATTCATATAAGGCCACATGTATGCCTCCCTAAATCTTGTTTTGGCGTTCTGCAAATTTGGCCCCTCTTTGAAGATGGCTTCATAATCTGGTCGATGTTTGGCAGACATATTTGGCCATGCTGCTAGGATAATTTTTCCTCGTAGGACCTTAGTTTTCTTGGTCCATCGCTTTCGAATCACGTCTTCGTGTCTTTCGAGTATCTGCCGCAGTGTGTTCCAACTCGATATAACCTCTGTCGATCGTTCTCTGGCTTCTCTCTGGGCTTCTTCTCGAGAGGGCATTGAGGATGGCTTGGGTAAGCTAATGTCGGAAAAGTCTCCATTGATGAGTCTTTGCATTGCATCTTCGCTGATATCGGGAAGAGGGGGTTCATTCGGTCCACGGATAGGAAGTCCCAATTCATCAAGCTGCGGTTGCTGAAATACGGCGTCCATGATAGAAGATTGAAGTACGGAGTATCCGCGAGACTGATGCGTGTGGATACAGGTGTACCTAACGTAAGACTTAAGGGTTTATCGGCGTTGCAGCAATGAACATCAATCGACTTCTTCTCGTCAAGTGGTCGCCGGAAGTGGGAAGGGAATCGGCGGAATCAGAATGTTGAAGTGAACGTGAACGTGAACTATGCTTGTCAAGCTAGCACGAATCGCGCTGTCAGGTGACCCAATATCAGTATATGATTTAGGGATGGGCGATTTTTAATTAAATAATTAATTATTAATCCTATAATTTTAATTATTATTTAATCCTATGTTAGTTATTTAATGCATAAGTTTATGCTAGATTATGCGTAGATTATGCATAATATATAGTTGAAATAATGCTAAAGTAAAGGATAAAGCTATATATATAGAATAAAAATAAGAATAAAAATATACTTCTAAATATACTATAAATAAGTGGCCCCTAAGGTACGGTATTATAGATAATTAGGGGTATATATATCGAAAGTGGATACTTTATATAAACCTAGCTTTCTGATTGGCCGCACGGGCCCGCCCCACTTTAAATAATGAATAATCCTATATTCGCGTTATTTTTAATTATAATTTAATCCAATGTCAATTAAAATAATCGCCCACCCCTAATATGATTACTAAGGTACATCGCCCCTTTTTATAACACCTATGAAGTTTATCTTTTCAATTTTCATTCCATCAAGATCCATAGTTTTAAGCCCCCACCAGCGATGCGTTTGATATAGCAAATAATTTAAATCTTACCGTTACATCGAAAACTCTATGTCCTACGCTTGACAGTCATACCTTCCTAAACCTAAGCGGGTAACTTGTTGGACTTGGATCTATATCCTCAGATATAGTAATGTTACCAGCTATTCTGGTGATCAATATGTTCACTTAGGAAGTTAGGAAGTTCGGATTGTAAGCTGGAAAAGGGGACGCCGGCACGTGACTCTTCTCACTACCATTGGCCTCGCACAGGGGCGAATGATTCTGGACTCTGGACTAAATGATGATCCTAAAGCTCATTCATTCTATAATAAGAGAAGCTGAGAATATACCACTCTTATTCACATGTATTCCTTCAGCGAACCGTCCAACGGGGTAAGTGGTTCATGATCCATGCCCTCCATGAAGCCTCCTCTAAGCCGCTATATTTGCTCATTCCTTTACCATTTGCAACAAACTAATTCTTGTTTCAATCAATATTGAATTAAGAAAAATCCAAGGTTTATGCCCAAACCAGAAATCTGGCATTCACAGCGAGGTATCCCCTCACGATCTACTCACCATATTATCAATCCGTCCTCGCCCTGGTAGCATATCAAATCCATTGTGTGATTCAGGAACGGGCGTTCGGAACAATCCAGTAACAGGTTGGCCTCCTTAGCCGTAGCATAAAACAGCCTCATACATACC
>QGMF01000651.1:0-21660 GCA_007821475.1 Lachnellula arida
ACTTTAAGCTTATTAAAAGCACTTCTCTACTAACCTCTCTCCTAGTTATAAAGCTATATAAAAATATAAGAAAAGCTTCTTCTTAAGTTATTAAAGAGTATTAGAAGAAGGTTAGCTTAGTACTCTATATAGCTATCTTTATTTACCTAGATATTATATATATTATATTCTTATTATCTTATTTCTTAATAAACCTAAGTTCTAAGTATATAGTAGCTATAAACTAGACTATCTAATATCTCTATAAGACTTAATTCCTAGCGCTCTAGTTTAGAGGTGATTTTATATATATACTTATAATAATAATCTAAATACTTATTACTCTACTACTAGATATATAATAACTTTATTTAGTAGCCTAATTATATAGCGCTCTACGCGTTAGCTTATAGTTATTATATTAATAATAGAAGTAGAGATTAAAGGAGTCGCTAAGATTATAAAGGAAATAATAGCTCTTAAATGCCTTTTTTATAACTTAAAACTAGATTTTAGTAAGCTATTCCTATACTACTATTTCGAGATAAAGAATTCTTTATCTAGGAATATATTAACCTAACTAAAGATATAGTAAGAAAGAGAGAGTATAGGCATTAAAAGCCTAATAATAGATAGTTTTAAGAGACTGCCTTAATATTAGTAATTACTAATAATATACTCCTTAAAGCATTTTAGTTATTATATATAAAGTTCTATATTATTAAGGCTTATTACTACTATCTCTTAATAGCAAGGTACCGCCTATATAATACTAAGGGGAATAATAAGAAACCTCTCTAATAAGTATATAATTTTTAAACTACTAAAAGCTTTATAATCTTTTTAGATAAAGACTTATAATATATATAAAGCGCTCTAGTTATCTAGCTCTATATTAAGTACCTAATCCTAGGATAACACGCCTCTAGTAAGCTAAACTAGAATAGTAGTATTATTATAAATAAGTTTATTAGATCTAATTTACTTTACTAATAGAGGATAGCTCTATTAGTAAAAATATAGACTAAGCAAGCAAAATTAAAGCTATCTTAGAATAAAATGCTTATATAATTATTTAAAAGAAAGATATTTATTAAAAACTTTTCTACTTATAGAATACTAAGCCTAAAAAAGTCTAGAGATTACGCTTATCCTTATAACTTAATACTCTTTATAATTACTTATAAGATAGAGGATAATGTAAAATTTATATTATTCTTGCTTTAAGAAATTTATAAGCCTATATTAGAGAACCTTTTTAGTACTAAGCCTTCTTCTAATCTTAATATTAATACTCTAAAGTTTAATATATTTATATAAATTAGGTTAAGTAAGGTAATAAGAGTTAAATAGAATATAGTAAGTATTAGATAAGTTTAGCGTTTTTCTAATATATAAGGTAGGGAATTTATATAGATTATAGGAAAGTCTAACTTGATTAGAGCAATTAATAGAATAAGGGATTAGAGTAAGAGATATATAAAGTTATTTATAGATTAAGAAGTAGGATTTATATTATATACTAAATTCTATAGATACTAAGTAAATTATAATAGAGATAAGTATATATCCTTTACTAGCTAGCTTCTTTAGCCCTCTAGCGCTTGCTGCGCTTACTAACCTGTAGGAAAGAAACTAACTAGTTTTATCTTAATAAAATCACTTCTTAGTATTTGCGCCCTATAGCCCTTTAGTAGCTAGCTTCTTTGGCCCTCCGGCGCTTGCTGCGCTTACTAGCCTGCGGGAAAGAAACTAACTACTTTCAGGCTATAGGACGCAAATACCTCGTCGTGTTTTCATTCATTTGCTGCTACGCATGACGGCGTGGATGTTTAGGGGTTTCCCACACCTTCTCTTTCCAGGTTCGAAAGGCAACTAGCTGGTTGGCTTGAACGATAAATAATTTCCTTGTTCCTGTTCCCAATTGCTGATTTTAGACACAAGAAAGGCCAATTTACAATCCGGCATTCAAGGCTGATGAAGGTATGGTACTCGAGTATGTATAGGGTATGGACCAGTCTGCTGACGATGGCGGTGGAGGATTTGACAGTGCTGACCACGGGTTATTGACCCCTGCAAAGCCCCGCGAATTCACCCTCTCATTGGCCCATCCTGAAAAAGGCTAACGGACGATCGAAATTATATCCGCGTCTCACCTCACCTTTCACAAGTTCACAACATCATAAATCTTTTGGGTCAAACCGCTCTTTGTACTAATAAAGCATCTCTCCCGGGTTTGTTCTCCGTTCCTCCATTGCTAGTTTCTCGGAAGGTCAAGATGTCCACTGCCCCACCAAAACAGACAGCCACTTCTGCATCGAAGGATTCTGGTACTAGGCCCCTGGCGCCAAAAGCAAGTAGACAGAGATTTAAGCCGCAGCTCTCCTGTGCGTTTTGCAGGACTGGGAAGTAGGTGGTTCTCATTTTATAAGTTTCTCCAAACTGATGTGCTCGCCGTGTGCGTAAATCGTTCCACATGCGGCTACGCGGATTGTGGACCGTCACTAACAAGTCGCAGACTCCGCTGTGATAGAAATCTCCCATGCCAAAATTGCATCAAGAGGGACTTATCTGCATCATGTACTTATAACCATGTCAATGTTCGTCGTGATAAGGCGACGCCAACTCACAAATCCAGCGCAACCGGCAATCCCAAAGATCTTCAAAGCCAGATATCTCATCTCGAAGAGCTTGTCATTACTTTGATGAACAAGACCAACCGCAATGGCAATGGCAATGCTTCACTAGAAGACAGCACTCGAATTTTGCAAGAAGAATCCAGATCTTTAGAGGATCAGCGGACGGAGGAGGTTCATGACATCAAGGAAGCCGAGAAATCTTTCGGTAGGATTAACATAGAAGATGACCAGCCGAACTATGTTGGGAGCACTCATTGGGTAGCCATTCTCGACAACGTAGGTCATTCTCTCCCTCCTAACTTTTGTCGACTTGTGAGTCTGATTAAGGCCTTCATGTTGACCATACACGTTTATAGATTGCGTGCTTGAAGGATCAATTTGGGAACTTCGAGCCACCTGTTGAGGAAGAGACACATCCAAAAAGTCCAGAGCCAATTTCAAAGGGTCCTGACTTATTAGTTGGCGGCTTGGCAAAAGCCACAAGAAACGAAATACTGGCATCTATGCCCTCGAGGCCCTTTGCCGACCATCTCGTTCAAGAATATTTCGGAAGCGCAGATATGGGAGCTAGTAAGACTACCTACCTCACTTAGCTTTGAAGGCATATTTCTGATTCACCATACAGCCATGTTCCATGCACCAACATTCATGAAAGAGGTAAAGATGTCCGGGATAAAGCATCCGATTGACTCACTGACTATGACAGTATGAAAACTTCTGGGCGAACCCCCACAACACACCTATCATGTGGATCGGGTTGTTATTTGGAATTTTATCTCTGACGGCTTACTTCGAGATGATGACTGAAAGTAGTTCATTCGGTGACTTTCGCGACATGGCTCTAAGAGATCCTGTTGAAGCTATCAATGTATTCAGAGAAAAAACTGTTCAATGCCTAATACTTGGCAACTACACTGAGCCTGGTCCTTACACAGTGGAAACTCTCTTGCTTTACTACATTGTCGAGCACTTTCGGAGCCCCGATACACAATTCGGCGCTTGGCTAGTGTTCGGGCTCATCATTCGAGCAGCCATGAGATTGGGTTTTCATCGCGATGCTTCTCACTATCCAGAGATATCTGTGTTCCGAGGGGAAATGCAGCGCCGACTCTGGGCCAGCATAATCCATCTGGATCTTCATAATTCTTTGCAAGTTGGACTCCCCAGAATGATTAAAGACGGGATGTATGACACTGCAGCTCCCCGAAATCTTTCCGACGACGACTTTCACGAAAGTGTGAAGGTTCTGCCACCAAACAAGCCAGACGGCGCTCTCGCACCCATTTCATATTCCAACATCAAACACAAAATGACACTAGTTTTTGGGGAAATTGTGGACCCAGCCAACTCAACATACCCGATTTCTTACGATGCAGTCATGGAACTAGACAAACTTCTGCACAAAACTCATGAAGAGACACCCGACGTCCTCAAGATCCGAAGTATAGAGGACCTTGCGTTCGGAACTCCGGAAAATAGAGTCGTGAAATTCTCAATTGACCTGACCTTCCAGAAAGCTCGGTGTGTTCTTCATCGCAAATTCTTTATTCTCTCAAAAGGAACTGCGACCTATCCGTACCCATATTCCACGAAAACATGTATCGAAGCATCTATGCGAATCCTCGAGTGCCAAATTTATATGGACCGCGAGACAGGGCCTGACAGAGTCTTGCATAAGCAAAGGTGGAAAGCATCATCACTGGTCACGCATGACTTCCTCCTCGCAGCAATGCTAGTCTGTCTTTACCTGGGACAAAGTATTGGACTATCGCACGAGGACCAGAATAACGGCTCTGGAATACGATTGAAATGGACTCGGGAGAACATGCTGCAAACACTCAACTCATCGCACCAGATATTCGAAGCACTTAGTGGTACCTCTAGAGAAGCGCTGAAAGCTACAAAAGCTTTGAATAGCATGCTCACTAAAGTCAGAGCAGCTTCTGGTCAGGATGCCACAGTCGAATCTTCTCGCCCAGTGCCCAACAGCGTCTATGTAACGTCAACACCAGGTGAGTCACTTGACATTCTCCGATGAGCGCCTAGATAACTGATGTTTCTATATTTAGGCTTCCGTGCGGCCGGACAGACATCCCAGAATTATCAAATGCCAGAGTCCTCGATGCCTTGGTCGAGCACGCATTCTTATACGAGCCAGGATCGACCCGTTGACATGAGCACAACCAACTATTCTCCTGATATCAACGAGCATGCCCCAGCAACTGTAGAACTCAATTGGGTTAGTAAAGCGACTTTGGAAACACCCCATCAAATTATCCATCTATCAAAATGCCACAACCAAACTCTACCAGCGATCACCTTCCGCTCTCGTACTGACGCTGTATTTGTAGGAACTGTGGGATAACCATTTCTACAACAGCAGCGCCATGGACCAGACACTACCGGACCTGTGGAATTTTGATTGGCAGGATCTATCATACATGGGCCCTCCGCCTCTGGACCCCGCAAATGCAAGCATGCAGTGGGATCAATAAGAACTGCAGGTGTCCGGGATTGCTAAATGAAAGGAGTGGGGCGATACCTCGGCGCTCAAAGCTTGTTTGTAGGGTAATCCTAGGAAAGACGGGGGTGAAACGGTCTTTACATATGTAGGTCAGCCTTGGCGGGAACCGGCAACGACATTACATGCATGTACAGAGATTGGCTCGGTACTCCGTACCTGAACTGCTGCAGGGAGTCAGGGTCTCCAACGAGTCGCAAGAAATACGGAGTAGATTAAGCTACAGACATCTGCATGGAGTACGAATCAAATTAAGTTCGTTGAGAGATCAGAAATCGCCGCAAGACTTGGCAGTCTTGGCTTGGGTTACAACATATACCGAAGACATCTCTTGTTCAGTTCAGTTTCCATTTATGATTTCATACACAATACATAAAACGGCAGCTATTGAAATGTTTTGTTGGTATGTACTATGTATATAGAACGCAAATGGGAAGCTTACGGGCAACGCACCCCTGGGATACCCCGCATTCATCACCCATCACCATCCCAACCCCAGTGAAGATACCAGTTCTCGAGAGCGAGAACAGGGTCAAGCTCTATATTTCCGAAATATCGCCGATACTAACATCACTGACCTTGAGAATAGGCATGAACAATAGCGATCCCATGCCCTTTCCTCCATTTTGCAAGGGCCTGGCTGCCGACGAGGACGGAAAAGCACACCCGTAGCTTGGAAGAGGGGTATAACAAGGAATTTGGCTCAAGTCCGCCATGTACCTGCAGCAGCTTCATTTCGGACAAGGAAGCTATTAGATGATGGGGTCGGGGATGAGGAAGTACAAGAAAGCGATGGGATCCCACGGGCTGATTCGATTCACCGCCCGAGTATTCGGCGTTTCTGAAAGACAAGTTCCTGGAGCTCTTTATTGGCAGTTGTCTTCATGATGGCTCCTAAAGCTCTCCGCGTTCGCGCTCTGATGGCACTGCTGGCCACTGCAAGCTTCTCGCAGTACACATTTGCAGCGCCGACAGGGACGTCAACGGCGGCGGTACCAACTACTCTTCTGGGTTATAACCCAGCTAACGTAGTGAATAACGATGACACGGATATCGAATATAGCCTTGTACCAGGCCAAACGGATTCTGCGGTGGTGGGTGCGTATCTTGACTTTAACAATGTGGAGAATCCCCAGCCGGTAAGTCTCCGAGTCAAATATCTTTTGCCTCCGGAATTCCTGTGGAGCACGAGACCCAGGTAAGTCTCAGGTCTGCGCTGACACATTGCCAGATCCGAGGAAGCAAAGGTGGAACCGATCCAGGGCCCAACACCGATGAATATTCTCAACTGAACCCCGATAAATTCGCACCGCCTGGGACAGACCATGGAAGCGTGGCAAACGCCCAGTGGCCTTTAGGACTCAGCCACGCGAAGCTGGGACTCGACAGGGCGGGGTGGTCGAGACAGCAGAATATTGACAACATTCCGGCAGCGACCGATATGGCTGGTGTGGATATGCGGCTAGAGGAAGGAGCTTATCGAGAGCTTCATTGGCATAAGGCTGCAGAATGGTCGTATGTTTTGAATGGTAGCGTGAGAGTCCAGGCTGTGAATGAGAAAGGGGAGACGTTCGTGGATGACTTGAATGCAGGCGATGTGTAAGTTGGCCCGTCTGGGAAGTTTATGCGTGGGCAATGCTGACGATTTGATATGTAGTTGGTTCTTTCCTCCGTTCGTATAGCCTTTCTTTGAAATACTGACATAAACTAACGAGAAGTAGTGGTGTTCCACATTCCCTGCAAGGCCTGGAAGGAGGCGTTGAATTTCTTCTGATCTTTGATGATGGCGAGTTTTCCGAGGATAATACATTTCTGGCATCAGAAGTCTTCACCCGTAATCCCGTTAGCAAAACTCTCGACCAAAATCTCAAGCTATGCTGACTTTCGAAAATTAGAAAGAAATCTTGTCCAAAAACTTCAAGGTTCCTCTCTCTGCTTGGGATAATATCCCAGCAGGAGAACTCTTCATTTTCCCAGGAACCAAAGCGCCCACCGATATATCCAAGCAAAACATTGTCGGCTCCGCAGGTATTTTACCGATAGAAAACTCATACACCTACCATCTATCCAAGCAGGGTGCAACATTCGACGCCGAAGGAGGTAGCATTAAAATCCTTGACCCAAAGTCGTTCCCCATTGCATCCATGTTCTCCGTGGCGATCGTAACAGTCAAGCCAGGAGCGCTTCGCGAAGTCCACTGGCATACTGCGAGCGATGAGTGGAATTATTTCATCGCAGGTTCAGCGCGGATCGGTATATACGCCGCCGTGAACAATGCACAGACTTTCGACTACCATGCGGGGGATACTGGGTATATCCCTAAGCAAATGACGCATTACGTTGAGAATGTTGGGAAGGATGACTTGATGTTCATCGAGGTGCTCCAGGCGGATCATTTCTCTGGTGAGCATGCCCTATCTTGTAGGTATTGAGTAGAGCTGACTGGAATATAGACATATCGCTGGGGCAATGGCTTGGGTTGACCCCGCCACAGATTGTTCAGGATACATTGAATCTGACCAATACGACGGTTTCGGCTTTCAAAAAGGAGAAACAGTATATTGTCTCAGGGGATGTTGTTGAATAGCTCGATATGCATGCTAGCGGCAACGAAAGTCGGGATAGTATTCTTGGGTAAGGCTTTGAAAGCTACACCTCGACCCTCTTCTGGTATCTAGCTGTCTTCTCATCAGTTTTAGTAATATATCCTTTTGAATCTTGTTGCACATCTGGTCCGTTAGAACTATCTTGAGAATATCGTGGGGGTACTTCTTACCTAGATTCATCCTCAAGCCCCAACGTTCTTTTGTCGCTTTTTGCAGTCAGAGCCCAGGCTTCTGACGTGCCACCAAAGGGGTTCGTTCGCAGCGAGGACAATGACCAGATTAAAAACGATATCAGTGCGACAGTGGTGTATTGCTTTCAGTTCAGCTATCACAGTTCATGAATTTCGCGACGCTCATGCTGCTAAATTCCAGATCTCCACCTAGAGCTGAACCGCCGGGAATGTCATATTCGTCGCACCAATCCTTGCTGAATCTTACACAAGCCCCATACTTAGCATCTTATTTCTAACATTGTCCAGCTCGTCAAACATATCCTTTGCCCGGCCTTTCACGTCTTCAGCTGCTGCCTGTGAAAGGGCGGCCTGGTCATCAGTCCTCGTGGATAAAGGCTCCCCCAAATCCTGTCCCTGAACCTCAGTCGCAAGGTCGCCGGCATAGCTGGAAAGTTGAGAGGCAAAGTGTACGAAAAGAAGCATCTGCATTGGAATAGCAGACGATGGTGGAGGCCTATAGGATCCAACTCGGAGTTGAGGCACAGAAAAAGTCGCCTGTACTTGTCCTGGGGTATGCGGGTTTCCTTTCTGCGCCGCGCAGACTTTCATATGCTTGAATAAATGTTGATAGATACCTATGAGGCGTAGGTGGCACGAAAGCATAAGCAGAATCGATGAATGGTCCGGAGGGGCCTTTCGGGAACTTCTGCTTGAATCTTGTGTTGGTCCGTCGTTTGGCCCCTGGTTCTGCGGGGTCGAGACATTTGTTCCAGTAGATGCACCGCTGCTTTCGGTCGTTGAACCTGGACTGGAGGCCTGTGATAATCGTGACCCAAAGAACGTATCCAAGAAACATGGGTATACATCGATGACAGCTTGTGTCAATTGGAACAACTCATCGACACTGTAGCTAGTATAGTCCTTTGGGTCGTCCGTAGGTCCAGGGTCATGAATTGATAGAGGAGGCATATGCTCACCGTGATCAAACAGGCGAATACTCAGATCCGAAAGATGTCGAATCAATTCGCTCTGTGTTGTTTAAAGACTCAGCGTCATGTCCTTCAGAATGCCAATAAGACTGCATATGAAATGTTGAGTGAGACGTTTGGAGTGATTATTTAGAACCGACTAGATATCTCCTACTAGATATGAACAGATAGATGGCTTTTCTCGACTTACAGTAGATTCAGGTGTGTCTTTTGTCACTGCAGAGTCCCATCTGTGTGCTTGAACATGAGACTCAGATCTAGGACCAGCTTGATCAACTATCCAGCTTAAATTTGACACTTGCTGGGGTGGGGGTGACTCTTTTCGAAGCTGGAGCAAACTACTTTCTTTAGGCTGCTGCCACTGAGGACTGTTCGGCATGAATGAGTCAAAGTTAAGGGCTATGGATAGACTTTGACTCCCAGCGTTGGCATCGCCAAATGTGTAATTGGAAGGAAAGTCCTGGCTAAGCGTCAAAGACTCAGAAGGCCACCCATCGTTCATCATATCGTCCCCAGATTGCTCGAAACCAGGAAGCGGGCATCCAAACAATAGACTTGGGTCAATATCTACTAACTGGGTCAGCTAATGAGCAAACAGGAGTATTGTTCAGATAAGGAGATTTGCATGTAAGTCACGAGAAAGATCCACGTTCAGACTCTTAGTGATTCTCGGTCATCTACATGTGAAGGAATAACATAGTTACAGGATCCACAGACTATGGAGAGATGTAAAACTCACCAACAGATTCAAAGTTGTTGTTGACCCGCTTCCGTTTGCTGCCATTTGAGAAGCTCCCATACAAATCCTCAGCTGGGAATGTAGTGACAGGGACCTGAGAGCTGACAGTAACAGATGATGGATCCTCTGGGGAAGGCTTCTTCTGTCTAAAAGGGCTAAAAATGCACGTAGTCCGGGCTTTGACGCATCGGTCACAAGTAGCCTCCCCTGGATGCCGAGTGCAACGCAGCTTTTGAGAGTGGCATCGGTCGCATGCCAAACGCCTCCTAATGTCGTCGCCCATGATTGGTCGAAGGGGCCAAGATGACTTATCCTCGTATAACTGACGACCCTGCTCTTTTGAGAAATACTACAGGGAAAACGAGCCAGGAAATGGGCGTGTCGATATTTGAATCCGAATGGAGAAGGCTGAAATCAAACAACTTGGCAGGCTTCGAACGAATTGAGCAGCAATTTGGCTCTACAATTGGCTCAAGGATTCCCGGGAAATAACTTTGTAACCTGTCGGTACTATGCAACCACGTCGGTGCGAATGAAGTTGTATCAACGAGGTAATTCATGTTGCAGCGTGTCCTGGAGGTCTCGACGGTGAAGGATTCGGCGTTCGTTTGACGAAATTCGGTCTTCGCTTGTGCCGTTATATAGATTCAGGAGTGAGAATACTAATGCAATCTCAGCTCCCACTAGGTGGCACGTGAGTAGAAAGTACTTTTAGAGTAGTGAGTCGTAGTTTTATAAAATCAGGTACTTCCTCGCTACCCAAATTTTGGGATTCGGCGTTCAAAGTATGCTGTGCTGTTTCACTCTTCTTTTTGCCTTTGCTCTGCTACCATCCAGGATCCCGCTGACGGCCCACCTGGCCTATGTGAAGCTCTGTTCAGTACCAGGAGCCCGCACTTCCCCCTTTTTCTTTGAAGGATAAGTGTATTGAATTTTCTTTTGAACATAGACTCGCGTGACTGAACGAGAAAAGGGTTTTAGGGGTTGGGGCTGCAATCCCCCCCTCCCTCTCCCAATACTGAATGAATAACGTATTTATTCATGACATGGCCACGACATGCTGACTGATGGTATTCCCAAAAGGCCTAAATAAATAACCACTTGACTGAATAATCCTTCCGGAACATTCACAGGCGCATACCCAAGTACAATAAATACAACGGTGTTGAGTGACCTCACATAACAGGAAAATAGCCAGAAGCTACACAAATCAGTAATTATGGCTCCCGGGCCCACCAAAGACAGCGAACCTTCGCGCCAACCTACCTTTTCATACCAGTTGCCTCCATCGTCCAGAACTCGAAACAGTCAAGCAGCGGGGTCTTCTTCGACAACAAACCGTGCTGATGCTGGTGATAGAGGAAATATAGAGCACAATGAGATTCCGAGCTCACGTTCTCGTACGTATACCAACATTTCTCAGATTCCAAGCATACTCCCCCCTCTTCAACAAGCAGCATCCGTCCTTACTCAACAACCCTACGACCACAGACCGTCCTGCACCGACCAACGGAGAGCCACCCGCTAGGTGACAACAGCCGCACGTTCATCGAAGGCATGATTCCCATAACACGCTATAACCGCGATATCAGAAACCAAGCCAGCTCCTTTCCGGATCCAAACCCATATCCCAACACAGATCTAAAGCGGGACGTCCCTACAGCAAGCAGGACAGCAACCCTAGTCCCGCCAGCCTCACGTGCGCCACCACACGTGAGAAGCATCCTCACCAGCCCCAGCGACGAGCACATGGCCCGCCTCCAGACTCGCTTGCACACCCTCTCGACACCGGCCCTCCAAGAGCAAGACACCTGGGCGCGCACACAACTCCTGCGTTCGGGCGTCTGTCCGCAAGGCTATGCCTGGGACAAGTCAGAGGACTTCGGCGGGGGGTATCTGTGTCAGGGTAACAAGCATTTTGTGAGTAACCAATTGCTGGCTGATGGGCAGGGTGGGGTGTTCTTGTGGGCGGGATGGCCCGAGCCGGATGAGATATATGGTCCGTATTATAGGGATGTGGGAGATGCGGAGTATATGGTGTATGGTGGGGTGGAGCCGAGGGATGGGTATGCGCCGGAGAGATTTCGCGCAGTGGAAGTATGGAGGTGGTGAGTAGTGATGTGATTGGGACGGCGGAGCAGTTGAGAAGGATGGGTGCTGGTGGCGGCAGTGGTTCAGGGGCGTCTGGTTATGTGAGTTGATTACCGGGAAATGAGTAAAGACCGGCTCGCCTTATTGATGAAGGTCACATCTTAGGACGACTTAGAGGTAGTATCTATATGTATTTGTTAGCGAAGCTCTAATAGTATCTGAAATCCGAGAGAGTGTGAGAATCAAGAAGTCACCGTCTTGAAAGCTGTTAAGTTAAGTTGATAGACGACGTGAAGGAATCCGACACTATGAACCTTCACATGGAAATAATGATCAACCCTCCTTTCAGTTCTGATCTCTCTGGTTTGAAAGACAATAGACACGAGCTGATTTTACTCACTCTTATTTCCAGCGTGTCTACTTTCCCCTCTAATGCAAGACCCAAGGTTTGCCCACTTTACCGGGGCACAAGTACGGGTACGGGGTCAAAAAAGACAAAAGAAAAACGCTACGCGTATGCTAGGTAAAATCGAAGGCTTTATAATTGGCATAGAAAAGTAGCAGAGGTAGGACCGTCCTCGCACGTGATCTTAAGTCATCCTCCTTTAACTTGCTCAACTCAAGCCGTCATAATTGCTTTAGGTACTCTCCTCTCTTTTTAACCCTCTCCTTTTAAGCGCACTAGCACTTCCCCCGCGGCTTTCTTTTCCACTTAGACACTAGCCTGGCAGAAGCCAATCCATGGTCAACACCCTGGAGCTTGCCCAGGGCTGTGTGCGGGGCATGGTTTTCTGAGTCTGATCTAGACTTTGCAGGTATTAATTGTGCACCTTGTTTTCCATCCATATACATTATTTACGTGACCTGCCCAATCAATGACTGCGACTCCATCATAAACTTCTCAACGTCTCCAATGCCGGACTTAACATCTCGGCATTCGTGCTGGTGATATCACCAGCTCCCTGAAACAATAGGCAAAGCGTTGGC
Organism: Lachnellula arida; assembly: GCA_007821475.1. NCBI lineage: Eukaryota > Fungi > Ascomycota > Leotiomycetes > Helotiales > Lachnaceae > Lachnellula > Lachnellula arida. Next base: position 12,725 of record QGMF01000651.1, read on the forward strand.
AATGCTATTTACACCTCGGTAGAAGGACCTGCAACGTGTATATAAGGCTGCAGTAGACTGACTTTTCTGATCAATTCCATGTTCACCGCCTGGCACTATGAAATTCTCATCCTTCTGCGGCATCGCGGGCCTCGCGCCACTTTTGTCCTCGGCATGTCTCCTTCCTGAGGAGCGTGAGGGACTACCAAGGCTTGCACGCCGCCAAACATCCGATAATGGTATCGCCATCGCGACTGGCGACCGCTACAGCTCTGGCACCATAGCACCACGAGGGCTGGGAACACAAAACACTACGCTAACGACGCTTTTGAACGTCGACGAAATTGCCAGCGGTTTGAAAGGACTCGCGACTGTGTACGGCATTTCAACCTTCACGACTCCATATACTACCTACAATGGAGCAAGCTTCGCTGGTGGCAAAGTTGGAGGAAATGGCACGTGCAACGAAGCATACCGTGTGTACTTGAACACCGCCATCCACGCGCGGGAGCGAGGAGGATCAGACGGTCTCCTATTCTTTATTGGCGACCTGCTCTACGCCAACAAGAACAATGTCGGCATAACTTATGGCTCTAAATCATATACCAATGCTCAGGTAGTGTCAGCTCTGTCAACTGGGATAGTCTTTATGCCGCTGAGCAATCCCGACGGCGTAGCATATGATCAGTCTTCAAACAGCTGCTGGCGTAAGAACCGTAACCCCGCGTCATCCACAGGTTCTGCCGATTCCATTGGCGTGGATTTGAATCGCAACTTCGACTTTCTGTGGGACTTCACCAAGCTTTTTGCGTCCAGTGCCCAGTCTGGTGTCGCCTCCACAAATCCTTCTCATACGACTTATCATGGTACGGTGATGGCTTCCACACTTCTCCCGATTGAAGTGAATTGCAAGCTAATTCCGACTCTCAGGTACAAGTGCCTTTTCTGAACCCGAGACGCAGAGCATCAAGTGGATCACGGATACCTATAGCAAAATCCGCTGGTTCATCGACCTGCACTCGTATTCCGGCGATGTCTTATACAGCTGGGGTAGCGACACAGATCAGTCGCAATATCCCTACATGAACTTCATGAACTCTTCATACGACGATGTTCGGGGTATTTTGACCGACACTCCAGGTTCTGGTAACGGATATGGCGAGTACACTCCAGCGGATGAGGGCAGTGACAACATGAATGCCGCAACACGAATCGGTAATGGTATGAGCGCTGCCGCGGGGCGCGGCTATTCCGCGTTTCCTGCTGCGAATTTTTATCCGACTTCAGGATCGAGTGATGACTACCAATACTCACGCCATTTTTCTGATCCTTCCAAAAATCTCATCCACGCCTATACGGTCGAGTTTGGATTCCGGAATCATGACGCCTCGTGTCCGTTCTACCCCAGTCCGTCGCAGCACAATCAGAACATTATGGAGATTGGTGCGGGATTCATGGAATTGCTTTTGGCGGCGGTTGATATTGGCGTTGGAGATCCAGTGAGTTGCTAGAGACGAAGGTCTTGTAATGGGAGTTGGAGAAATGATGCGGAGTGTCTTGGTTATCTTCACCGTTAGTGTGAAGGACAAAGCCTAGTACGAAACCATCTCTGTAATACAGCCCACTCGCCTCAAATGAGGAATATGAAGGGCAGAGTATTCCCAAAAACGTCAAAAGCAGGGAGGCAAGCGTAACAACATAAAGACTCTTTCCGTGATAAAGTGGAAAAGAGATCAGATATCAACTTCAACAGGTACGAAATCATGTGAGTAATCTTGGTAACTGAAGACAAGTGGTGGAAGACATAAGTAAAATGTTCAGAACTCGAATTATAAGGAAATGTGTCGTCGAATTAGCTTTGAAAATTGAGACACCTCGTTTACTTCGTAAATGGATAAATAGAAGTATACTGTAACACGTGATACAGAGAAGATATATTCGGGCTCGGGTTGGAAGAGCCGCGAGGTCCAGCCCAGCTTTGGATATAACCTGGCGTGACTCGTAGGCTATATGGAGTACGACACGATATCTGCGATGCGACTCGATCGACGGTCTGAATAGTGTTAGTAAGAGATAGCATCATAGCAGCATTAAAACCCTTTAACCCCGCAACAACATAGACCGTCACTTACCGGTACAGTAGTACCCCTCAATGACTGGACTCGACTGGGACAACAATGCATGCTTCCCCCAATAGGAATGAGATGGTGTGTGGAGAGAAGAATAGGATAGAATAATACTGTAGGTGCACTTGCACTTTTGTGTCCCCATTTGGTTTGACATTTCAAACCAAGGACAAGGACAAGAGAAAGAGATTTGCTTCCCGTCCCGTTCCATATGCACGTGAGTGTGGCTGGCTGGCTTCTCCACTTAAGCTGAATAAGCATAATGCCCATCCTACCAGCGATTATTCATCATGAAAACAACATCAGTGAAGACGCCGAACACTCCCGAGAACTCCGATTCTTCTCCAACGGGGACCTACTCACGCCTCCATTCACATCCTTCGACTGTCCTGGATCCAGTTCCACCATGAGTGACGGCAACAATCAGGTGCCACCGAAGAACGACTCTGTCACCTCTCTCACCCCGGATGAGGCCAACAGGATTATCCATTCGCATAGAAAAGTGAGATATGGTGAGCTCGCGATGCCTTTTTTTGAAAATTCTGTCCAGTGCCCCCTTCAGAGGCTAAATCCGCGTAGGGACTGCATGCTGGCCTTGCAGACAACGCAAGGTAAAGTGTGACAATAAACATCCATGTGAGAATTGTGTGAAAAGAGACCATGCGAGTCTTTGCTCGTACAATCCAAAGCAGAATGCCACAAAGCAAACGGCATCTGCAGCAGGAAACAAGAGAGCTCGATCGCCGGGAAGCGAAAGCTCTTCTAGGAAAGAAGATGACAGATGGCCGAGAACAACCGGTGAGTCCCATAAACTCTAACCTCTCTGGCGTTCTCTGGCGTTCTCTGGGGCGATATTACATGTCTTTCCCGGCGAAGACTCGGAGATGGTCACTGAGTGCATTGTCCACATGCATTAAACCCAAGTTTCCTACCCCAGACCCCACATGTGATGCGGTATCGTGTCACCAGTCGTGCACTATCATATGCTCTTCTATTCCCGAGCTTCTCCGGGGGGTTGAGGCTAATGATAGCTCAGACGAAGATGACCCCAACGAGTCCCGGTACCTTGGCCAGAACAGCATTGCTGCCTTTCTCAGTGAGGAGGCGAGAGCCGGTCAACCATCAGGAGATGGCGAGCAAGATGTTATTCGAAAAGATATAATGCCCATTTTGGGGCTGCAAATATCAACCTCGTCGTATCCATTTATGTCCAAAGAACACATGGACAAGGTCAAGGAAGACATCGCTGCGGCGTTGCCTTCAGCTAGAGACGTTCTAAAGTAAGTGATATGGTATCCAATGGTCTGTCTTCAGGCTTATACCGTCATCGATGGCGCCTACTGAGCTGACGCCGCCGTAGGACTTTCCAAATCTACAAACAGATAGTCCAACCCTTCTGGGGTCTTCTCATAGATATTGAGGACTTCGAATCGAAGTTGTGTATCTACCTCGAGGACCGAAGTGCTACTGCGAAGCATCCCGCCAATGGCGGCAAGGGGGTCTCCTCTGCCTGGTTGGGAATGCTGTTCGCGGTGCTCGCAGTTGCAACTAGTTATACAGAATTGTCCTATCACAAGCGAGTTGCTACATCCCAAGCTTTTGGTATGCCAGTTGTGCCCTGTTGAAATTTGTTCTGACATTCGTTTAGTTCAGGCCTCATTTCACTGCTTGAGGCTTTCAAACTTTTTGATCCGCCCCTCATTAGAATCCCTCCAGGCACTCCTAATCCTCGGATTTGTGCTGGCAAACGACATGAAAGCCGAAGCATCTTGGGCTCTGATAGGACTCACTTGCAGACTTGCTCAAGCACTTGGACTTCACCGAGGCCCTCATGAAAATGCACGGGTTCCTCAACCAACAGCCAGCGATCTACCCAGAAGGAAACTTTGGTGAGTAATCTTATTTTGCGTCCCAGAATATTGCTAATATATTTCAAGGTGGACCATTGTGTGGCAAGATAGCTTACTCTCGCTTTCATTTGACCGCTCACCCATTGCCATGATGACACGATGTCAGTTGCCTCTAGGACCTACTGCGGATGAAGGTTGGTCATACACCGAAGCAATGTATCAACTTTGCTCGAAGATCCTTCAGTCCGTGAACAATGACAGCAACGCCGATCCGGATTTCAATCAGATCATCAAAGACTCCCAGGAAGTAGAAAATATCCGTCAACAAGTTTGCCCCCAATTTCGACATAAAGATTCTTGCAAGACTGTGCAAGATCGACTGCAGTATTTTGCCGTCCGCCTTCACACTGCTTTCGTTGTGTCCGTCTTGTGCAGACCTGCTCTCCGCCGAGGAGAGATAATTGGAATGGACGTTGCGCAGAAAGAGATGCTAGCTCTAAAATGCAAGCAGAATCTGACCGAGACGGTACGTATGTATCTCAAAATGCACTCCCTGAGTGTCATTCCAACTCGGTCTTGGGCTTTCACCTATCACGGCTTATCATCAGCGGTGCTACTTGGCATCCTGGGCGAGACGAAGACAGATCCAGAAGTGAGACAGCTGCAAGGAGACCTGATATCAGCACTCTCAACTACAGCTGCGAGAGACCAGACCTCGATGCATCTGCCCCAATCCGAAAAGGATATCGAGTTGAGTGGGCCACTATCTCGTGCCCTAGCGGCATTGAAAAACATCTACGACCATGGTTGGGTTGTTGAAGGACAGCCCGGAAATAGTCTCGACACCAAGCCCTTGCAGAATGAAAATCAATTTCAACTTCAGCAACAACAAAATGCGGCCCTTGCGATGGCTTCAATGCAGAATGGCCTTTTACCTCCGTAAGTTTCTCCCTGTCTTTGATCCCGACTCAACACTGATCACTTTCAGCATCGATTACAACCAACAAATGATGTCGGACATGGCCTCCCCTCAAAACGTCGACCAGACAATGGAAATGTCACCGATGGATTTATTTGACTCTATATTTTGGGGTAAGGCTTTTTCCTGGCAGCCTGACTTTTAGCTAACGAATAATAGATCCATATCCATACAATGGTGTAGATGTAGATCAGCTCGGGGGGTTTGATTACACGCAACCATTATACCCTCAATTCTAATCTATGAATCAAAATAAAATAAAATTTAACGATAGGCACTAAGCCATTCAGCTTTGGAAAACTCGTGGTATCAAATATCCGTACGACTTCCAGCCATGCAATGAAGGTGTAAGTAGTCTGTGTTTCAATGACCAAACAGTTCCCACAAGTCGTCGGACGTTCAGCCAAGCCTCTATCCCCATTCTCACGTTCGCGGCTGACGGGGCTGAACCCTTCACATAGTTCTAGAAATGAAACAGATCAATACATACGGAACATCTAAACAGCTATTAAGATTTAACACATAGTGATATCCGAACTTACTCTCATAAATCACCTCGTAAGAAATGAAGGCATGAACAAATCCTCCGAACTACTTTCCATGTACTATATGAAAAGTGGGTCAACACGATCGCGGGGAAATCCCACGCCAGCTGAGCTGATCTTCACAACGACACCTCTGAAGTATTATTTTACCACCCCTACAGATCGCTCTTTACTTTACTTCTTCACAAATCCGCAGTATTACTATCTCCCAAGTATATTTTTCCACAGAAGGATCACTTGGATAGACTTTTGCATGTAATCTCTACCCCGCTATGACCCCTCACCCACCTGCTTCTTTCGGACCAGCCGGCAATCTAGGTCGATCATCCCCTATTATTGGAAATCTGATATGGAGTACCTGCATCACAAACACCATGAACTACTCTACCTAAGATCCCGATCGGTCCGGAATCAAGGCTGTTATCGCGCGTTGATTGGTATTCGCAACATTAACGTTGCATCTTGAGTGCAGACACGTGATGCACAGCATACACAATGAGGGGCATCAGGGTACTACAAAGCTCCTGCTTCCGTACCTTGCTCTGGATCTGCTCTATCTCGCTCGTTGGATGCATAGATATAGATATAGACGTGAGACACGAGACACCAGCAAGGTCCAGTACCGCGAACCAGAGTCTCGGGATGCGCGGCGTGAAGCAATACACGCTGGGGCTGGCCGCTGCCTTGGGCTGGAACATCGATGTTTCGCAGGCCTTCAATGCTCCTTCTGATGTACCGACGTGGTGTGGGAAGCCGTATATGAGCTCGTGAGTCGAAAATACCTATACCTTTTCCCCCGAACCAAATGCTGATCTGAAGCTAGAAACCATTCCCTTGATCCAGGAGGACAATTCCAGTTCCCCGCTCCCCAAAATGATCCTTTGCTATACGTGACTGTTCAGCCACGATATAGCATATTCCTCGAAAGTGACGACGCGGGATCTTTCATCGTCGATGCGGCTATTTCCCACACCTTCGGCCAGGCATACAAGAATGCCTCGTTCGACAATATTGGGACGAACTCGAGCAATGCAAGCAATGCTTTTACTACTTTAGATTTTAAGATTCACAACGAAGAGAACGGGGCTCTTCTTGTGTCTAGCTCAGTTCCCGTCAACTCGACGGGGAACTTATTCGGGTTTTCGTTCTCGTCGTTCTCGCCACGATTCCAACCTTACGAGATCTCCATTTACGGAACTTCTCCAGATGGGCAGCAGACTTATACTGGTAGTACTCAATTGTACATTCTGCCCTCACGTACCTATGGAAGCGCTGTGAAAATCGACAACCTATTCGGTGGTCTTTACGTCCAAAATGCGAATAATTCGTATTCCGGCTGGTACAGGTAAGTCGGGTGCTTATATCCTACTTTAGAAATTTGAAGACTTATTTAGTTTTAAACGATTGGCTATTTCTGTGCCATCCTTCACTCAAAAACTTCAATACTGACTATAAATCTCGAACATAGCATCTTCCCAAATGGAGGCTACGCAGGCGGCGGCCAAGTGATACCCGACAACATCACCTACACCCCCCTCGAAACATACGTCGCGCAAGGCTACAACACCATCAACATCGTCCCCGACGGCGGCCTACCATCGCAATCCTACCCCACGCCAACCCTGTCCACCTACTGGGACCTAATGGACACCCTCAACCTCCTCAACATCTACGACATGCGCTTCGCCTTCCAGAACCACACGCGCATATCCGAGCAAGTAGCGCTGTGGCAAAACAGAAGCAGTCTGCTGATGTGGTACACAGCCGACGAACCAGACGGCTGGTCGTACGCGCTGAATTCCACGCAAGCGGCGTACGACCAGCTGAAAGAACTCGATCCGTACCACCCCGTCTCCCTGGTTCTCAACTGCCAGGACTTCTACTACGAGGAGTACGCGGCGGGCGGGGATATTATTTTCGAGGACGCGTACCCGGTCGCTATAAACGCCACGTGGTCGAATACCTGGGACACAGCGTGCAATACGACGTACGGCGACTGCGGGTGCGATAACTGTATCGGCGAACTAACAGATGTGTCGGATCGCCTCGATGACTTTGCGCGGTATCAGGGGAATCTGGGGCCGGGCGTCATAGCGCGGAAGCCGATGTGGAGCGTGCTGCAGGCGTTTGGGGCGCAGGAGTATTGGACGAGCATCCCTAGTGTGCAGGAGGTGGAGAATATGATGATGCTGAGCGTGAACCATGGTGCGATGGGCATCACGTATTGGATATACCCGTCCACGGACGATATCAACGTCGGGGCTGGGGCTCTGGGCCAGGTCTTCCAGACGGAAGCTGTAAAGGGGTTTTTGTTCGGGACGCATGTGGTGCAGGGGTTGGAGGTTGAGGGCGAGGCGCTGGTGGATGCTAGTGCGTGGGTTTTGGGCGGGAAGATGTTGGTTGGGGTTGCGAGTGGGCAGTATGCGGATGAGAGTGCGGTGGTGAGTATCGAGTTGCCTGTGGGTGTTGATGCCGTGGAGCAGGTGCTGTATGGGAATTCGAGTTGGGCTGTTGAGGATGGTAAACTAACGAAAAGTGGACTGAAGGGGCTCGAGGTGAGTGTTCTGGTGTTGAATATCAGCGTTTGAGTTTCTTCCACGGGCTCTTGTATTTTGTATTCTGCATTCATACAGTCTTGACTCTCTCCGCGTGATGGGAATTCACAGCGTCCCAGACAAATAAAGAACAAAGTTCATGGAAGTCAACACAAGTCCAGCATGCTCAAAATTGTACGTGCATCTCATTGCTACTTTCATGACCCCTCACTCCTCATACGAGGGGCCCAATTGCAAGCTACGATGCATCCATTTCCCAGCCGCGAGTACAAATAAACGAGTGGAAATTTATCGCGTCCTGAAGTGTCATCAATGCCATCATTCTCCCAACGCCAATGGTAATTCCTGGAAAGCCATCCTCTGAACTATCTGAAGGCCGTCCACTAGATGCATAAAGTGATGAAGTCTGATGCGAGGCTCCGAGATGGAATGCCAGTATTCAATTCTCTGTTTAGCGATATCCGCCGAATGCCTATGACAAGTATGGGTCATTAGTAAAAGTCGTCCGTCGGAGGAAAAGAGAATGAAAGCAAGTGTTTTCAAGAAGATGACTCACGCAACCCATTCATTCATCCATTCATCCATTCAATCCTAAGACATCGGCAACCTAACCGCATAAAACGTCCCATCCTTAGCATACCACCTCACATCCCCAATATCCCCACTATCAATCGTCAAGCGGTTCCGCTGCGACCACGTATTATCCAGCTCGCGCACCCAGTAGAAGCGGAACTTGTCGTCGTCCGCGGGCTTCATCTCCTGCGGCTTGTCCATCTCGAGGTTGCTGGCCATCTGCAGCTGCTGTGTCATGATCTCGCTGCCCGTGTGGCCGATGGTGCCGAAGGGCGGTTGCTGGAAGGACGGGCCGGGGGCGGCGCCGTAGTAGGCGGGCGGGGCCGGGG
>QGMF01000652.1:0-21639 GCA_007821475.1 Lachnellula arida
GAACCCCACCCCCCTCCGCAACCGGTCCCAACAACGCCCTCATCGCCCTCAACCTCTCAACAGCCTCTCTCTTCTCCCTCCTCCTTTGATTCAACTCCTCCAGACGTGTCTGCAGCTCCGTGTACTGCGCTGCTTTGGCCGGGGCTTCGACTTCTGCTTCTTCGCTCCAGGTGGAGGGGAGTTGGTCGATTATGTTTTCCTTGCCTGTTTTCACATTTCACTAAATCAGCTTCTATCCTATTGTACTATGATATTCAAAAAATCGATTGATTGATTGATCGATTGATTGGAAGAGGAAAAAGCAAGGACATACGGAAATCACAACCCCTCTCCGCCCAGTCCTCCCCAATACCACCCAACACATTTCTCTCCCCCGCATTCCAATAGAACCTATCGACTTGCTCCGCCACATGTCTCATGGCCTGCGGGCCATACACCAATCTATTATGTTTCTTAACCTGGGCGTTGAGTTTCTGAAGCGCGTCGTCGATATTGCGTTGCCGGAGAGGAGCGTCTTCGCCGGTTTCGGGAAGGGAAGAGGGGGCACGGAGGGGCTGAGAGAGCGCTTGAATTTGGGTGCGGAGGAAGGCGGTTTTGAGGTCGATTATTGTGGGCGTGCTGGAGGTCATGTTTGTGGTTATGGTTGTGGTTGGGTGATGATCGTGAAAATGCGGGGAGGATTTGAGAGGTTGACGCGACGGAGTTGGCGAGCGCGTTTTGGGCACGTGATTGTGAAGTTATATTGTAACTACTAGTACTTTTCAAGAAACAGATGGATTTAGAGCTTTATGGCCGCTTTGAAACCTTTTCATTGACCTAATACGTCGGTAGACTTGTAGTGCAAAGGAAGTGTACAGGAAGCGGAAAGAAAACGATCCCTTCAACATCACTTTCTTCATGAGAAGCTAAACAGTGTGAAATCAGTTTCACGGATTATTAGTATATTATTACACAAAATCGACACTTCAAAGACCTCTCGGAGTTTTTTTTATATACCCGTTCTTTATGGACCCGTTCAAATAGTCTTAAAAAGACCCGTGGATTTCCCTTCTTTGCAGATTCTGGTTCCAACTGGTGACTTTTGACAAATCTTAAAGAATCCTTTATAAGCATCAGTATTTTTACGATTGTGCCGTCATACTTGATCTTTGGTACGTAATAGGCCCGCTGGTTTGGCTCAATTCCGAAGGGATTGGAAATGAAATTATCGTATGTCGCTACATGTTTCCTCTTTGTACCAAGCAACCTCCCATTCCAAAACCTTCCCGCAACACCAAAAGAAATAGAAATAAATCGGTGAGTCCAAGGTGGTCCCGAATCAACTTGAATAAGATTTGAAAAAATAATATAAAATACGGAGTAAGACCACGTTCACTGTATATAAACTTTTTTCCAGAACTCATCCAGACATTACCCCGCTTCCTCAACCGAATATCAATATCACTAGCTTTATGTCTATTAGAGAGAGTGCGAGATATACCGAAGGGTTCGGTGATATACATATATCTCTTACAGAACCACGTGGTGCATGGAAGCATGAATACGTGGGTTCATATGGCTGTGTGTTTGCTGTATATTAAGAACTTACGACGGAGGCTGAATACTAATCTCAAGAGGAAGTCTTTTGGGGGGTTTTAATGCGAGCTCTGCAGCGGCTGAGCCAGTGCAAGTTGGAAATAAATAGTGATATACGTCAGATCGCAACTTCGGATTGGGCTCGGAAATGCATTGGGATGACGATGACTTCTTTGGGGTTTCATATCGGAGCTTCTTGTACTCGCAGGTAGAACTCCAAAAACATGCAGCAGACTTATAACTGCAAGTCTAAACGTTTTCAGAAGATTGTTGAAACATGAGGATTGGGGGGCTGAATCAGCCGAATCAGAGAAGAACAAATCTCGCGCATAGAAAGGGAAATGAAGCTTACTCAAGCATGAGGTGCGGTGCTTCGAAGGAAAAGTGCTCTGTACTCCGTACAATACTTCGTACAGACCATGATTCCAGCCCCAGATTAGTATACGCGAGATGCTCAATTCCATCATCGCAGATTCGCAGGTTCATCCTTCCTTGAAGGCCACGCGAGCAGATGCGTCGTCTATCGTTTCTGCGCAGGGAGATGATTGCACAGCCTTATCCGTTCACAGTAGCTTGTTTCAGCAGGGGTTATTCCGCGCAAGAGCGAGGAAGGATGAGCCGAGCCACGAGGTGAAGCGAACGGAGAACACGCGGTTGTTTCAGCATGTTTACCCTTTCGTACCTGACAGCTTTTTGACAGATAAATGACCCGTGTTAGGGTTTCGGAAGCTTCTTTAAGTACGGAGTACTGTAGAGGGAGATGAGGGGTGGGTTTCATGCCCCCACATTCCGGCCTTCCTTTGTAGGACGGATGGAGAGAGATGATGATAATCTTGGCTATAAATACTGAAACGAGTATGGAAAATGCGTGTGAGTTTTGAAGCAGACTTCGAAAGGCTTGTGCGTGACTCGTGAGCCTATCATGTCTCAGAGAAAGAGCTTGATATTCAAACGGTGCCACGTCCATTTTGTGGAGTTCTGGTGGCGTACAAGTATCTATTCTTGCTTGCAAGTTCCGTACTGGACCGGAATATACTTTGGGGTGGGGTTAAACGCGCAGAGAAAGAAGCAGATAAAAGGGGGCGACACGCCTCAAGCGCGTTCATCTGTAAGACGGCTTCAATTGGCCAGCAAAGTCCCACGACACTATGCGTCTTCTGCGACCAGCGGGTTAAGCGAAGGATTTGGATAAAGTGTGCATGTGTGGCGGGTGATTGTGGGCTTTTGGCCAAGAAGGTGGAATTCTGATTTGATGCTGGGCTGGTTTGGAGGGCAAGGTGAGGTGAGGGGTGGCATGCATGCGCATGGAAGCGCCCAGCTTTCTTCATCAGGTGGGGTGAGGAAGAAAGGGGCTCACCACAGTGGGCAGCCCCTGAATCGATGATGACAAAAGCGTGAGGCAACACAGGAAGAGAAGAGTCACTGCCTTACCTACTCGGGGATGGTGATGTACTTTTCGTATTAAAATAATACTTCTACGTAAGTTCTACGAAGTAACATGATCATGACTTGTGTAAGAATAGGGTTTGTGAAGCTCTATTGGATGAAAAGAAAGAGGGGTAAGGCAAGATGAAGGGTAATGAGAACAGTGATCTTGAAGAGCAGATATCGTTGTTGGGCCTTGATTGGCAGCGCATGGTTGAGGGGCAAGCCACAAAGACAGGCTGCCGGCAAAGACCTCACGATGCTATAGGAGGCTTATTACACGATACCCAGGCCTGTTGCCATGAATAGAATCTTTGACTGCATACCTACTCTGGAGTGGTAGCTGTTGCACCGGCGGCATACGGTGTTGTGCCTGTGATCCCATGAACTCAAGGGCCCCAGGCCAGGACCCAAGGACCGTAAAGGATCAATACAGTAGCAAAGGCGTTGGCATTCCATCCTTTGTTTCGGCGAGCCTATAGGGCAGGAAGCACATCAGAGGCGTTCGGATTAAAGTGCTGATTGCCGGTGGCCAAAATTGATATAGACAGTACCGTACCGTACCGTACCACACCATACCTAAGCTGACCACCTCTTGCAAGAGTCGGGAGATCATTTCTAGTGGTGAGGCTTGAATGTAATAATGATAATATCAGGCTTCTGGATATCAATGCCATCGCCCGAGGCTCGAGCAATTGTCAGCGCTACCTTGTACGGTAATAATAGAGAGCACAAAGTCTTAGTAGTGATGGCGATGAATAAAAGTCATACAGTAGTACTCGTATGAGGCTGTTGATGGAAAGCATCGCATCCAGCCCATCCCATCGTAACCGACCCCTCCAGGATGCGTGTTCTACAGTACTGTAAGGCCGGCCCAATTAGGGATCAGCCTGCTGTCAAAGATCCCAGATGAAAAACAGAATTCTCTGGCTCCCTTACCCTATCAAGCTTAGCTCTCCTGCCGTCCTGCTCCGCTATCCTCCAGTACGGAGTACCTAGTGTAGTACTGTGTCCGACTACCGTACTGTATCTATCGTATCCCTTGCAAATCCTCCTCTCGCTCTCGCCCAATCCTTCCACACCAAACCTTCTTCTTCCCATCACTCTCTCGCGCTTGTTCTTCTTTTATCACTACTCTCTCTCGTCTCCGTACACCGCCCTTCTCTCTCTCTTTTCCTCTTGTTGTCGTTGTCGTCCTCCTTCATCCTCATCCTCAGCCTCCTCCCTCCCGAGCGATCCATCGAAGAAAGAAAGGAGAGCGTGTTTATGACCGTTCAAGTTGCCAGATTGATCGATTAATTGATTGATTGATTAGTTGATTAATCCCCTCGTTGCTCGCCATAATTCAAACCCGCGTCGATATTTTCCCCTTCCGTTCAGTCAGGGTCTTTGTTCGTCTGCAGCTCCCGCCTTTCATCAGCCAACAAGTCCATCATCGCAACTGCCTTTCATCGGCTCTTGGCCGCTCTTTGTTGATTGCAGAGCACATCAATCGTCCTTTCCACGCCGGAACCATCGCCACTTCTTGGTTTCCCAACTGCTTGCCTGCCTGCTTTCACACACCCATCCCTTCGATAGACACTTCAACCCTGTCCTGTAATTTCAACGACTACATAGTCCGCGACGCGTTTCGTTTCCCTCCGGGCCACCCGGTTTTTGTGCACTACACACACATCTTGGATCCACGAGCAGCAAAGCTATTACGAACAATTTTCCATTTCCATCCACATTCTCCGCTGCCTGCTCAAAGGCCTCGAGCTCTTTTACAACCTACATAATCTTGCCCGGCTTTTCATCAGTACACATCGATCGACTCTTCGATCCTTAATTCCTCTAATACACTTCGACCTCGTCCACCCGTTGAGTTCTTCGCCCAGTTCGACACCCGTCATTCTCTCGACTCGAGTTTGCGAAATACGACTCTTCCGACAATTCCTTCATCAGTTACCCCCCTGTACAACATCGCAAACATGAGTATGGACGCAGGCGGTCTTGCTCAGATGTCCTACAACAACTTCCCTTCCAGCAATGGATTGGGAATCCCCGGTTCTGGCTTTGCTTCCAGACGGGCAAATGGTGCCAACCTCAAGCGTCTCTCATTTGACACCTCCAAACCAACCAACCCCCAAGATAATGGTGCCCCTACACCTCGAACTTCCCGGTCTCACTTGCTCGCTGGGTTGAGAACAGCACCAAAGTCGGCCACTTCGAGCACCTTCCCTTCGACTGCACCTCCCACACAGATGCAACACAACACTGGACTTGCTGGTAGCATTTACGCAGACAAGGAAACATATGGTGGCCCAAAGACTTCGAACTTTTCGAATCATCAGAACAGTTACAACCAAATGAACAACAACCACAACCGCCAAATGTACCACGTTCCTGAGCAGATTCTGGCGCCACCTGAGATCCTGATTGATGAACACATCCAAGAACAGATGGATCCAAACTTGTACGCCCAGCTAGTTGCGACAAACATGTACCTTGCAGATCAACAGCAACGTCTCCAACAGCAACTGTACAGCGTGCAGGCTGCTGCTCAGCAATTCCAGGGTTTGAATTTGGGGATGGGGAATCAGCAGCAATTTGCTACTCCTCCGATTACGCCACAAAACTTGGGAATGTATCAGCAGCAGCAAGTCAAGAGTAGCATGCAGCCAGTCATAACACCAGTTGTGGGTGCTCAACCAGGTGTCTACTCGTACTACAACCCAGTCACTGGCCAGCAGAGCTACTTCATGGACGACCAAGTTCAATATGCAAACCAACAAGTTCAACAATCCGTCAACTACTCGCCCCCACAGCAACCTGGTACGCCAAGATTCCAAGTCTCACCACCCCCTCCTGCGGATACACCCACCTTCACCCGGAGCATCAGCCCTCCTAAGAAGTCCCAATCGCCTCCTCAGGATCACGCTCCCTTGCCGCCACCATCAGCTGGTGCTTTCCGCCGTGGTCACCGCAAGGCAACCTCAATGGCTGTTGGAGTTGATACCACATCGCCACTTGACGGCCCCAAGTCTGCAATACTACCAAAGAGCCAAGGCTTCCCATCGACACCTTTAACGGCTGGTTTTGGACCCGGTCAAGCCCGTGCTGGTGAACATCCTATTCGCCAACCCCGCGGCCCACCTCCGTTGGATGAATTGAAGGCCAAACCCACCACCAAGTTCGAAGGTAGCAAGAACTTTGCTACTCGCACTCGCCGAAGTGCTGTTCACAACCTTGTACGCGCAGGAATGGAGCGTCGTCGAGCACCAGGGAGCAGCTCTGGTAGCATGTCTCCTGTATCTGAGGCTGGAGAAATCACATTTTCCGTTTCTTCGGACAATGATTCGGACAGTGGTCGCAGTGGAAGTGGAAGCCTTTCCGGTCGCCCAAGTCTTGGTAGCTCTCGAACGTCGGCACATGGCGCTATTGGATCTGATCGCCCATCCTCTCGTCAAAAGGAGCATTCTCTTGAGCGAAAATCGATAGCGTCTATGGACAGCACCTTCACCACTGCAAGCGTCAGCAGTGACGAAGGTTCCTCGGTTGGAGGCAGCTTTGCAGCTGTATTCAAAAATGCAGGCAAGAAATTGGAAACTACTGATGGTCAACGAAAGGCCCCGATGCTCGTTCTCACCTCGGCTGAGAAACGCAAGAGCTCTGTCTTCTAAAGAGCTCCAAAAATCCGCACCAAAAATTGTCAACAAGGGTAGATCCCTAGAGGTTGATATCCAATCTTTCATTGTTATTGTGCCAATTTGAAATTGCATTCAACTGTGCATATTGTCCTGCCTAACCTTTTACGACCATGACGATGAAATTACCGATTCTTTAATATCGATTTTCGAAATACAAGTACAACACTTCACATTCATTCATTTTCTTACTTCAAACGATGGGATCTCACGGAACAGTGGAGGAGAGAAAGGAGATGGGGCATGAACCTTGGATTGCATTCAAGGTCTGCTTTTTGGCTTTACGCAACGTGGCTTGGGGTACGCGTTCTTTTGGCGCCTTGCTGTTATGCTTGCTTGGGAGTTGGCCTCCGAACACTTGCATTCCGTGGATTTGGGACTGAGACGATGGAAATTGTTTAAGATATATGATTACAACCAGCCTGGAATGCGAGGTACGTGCGAACGATTTGGCTTGGATTATGCTGGGAGGAGATGAAAAGCTACTTAGCTAGGTGGTTGAGAGATAGATGAATAAGATATACTGTATCAAAAGTAACCACGTGTCTCACGGTGTGAAAGTGAGTGGGTTTTTAAAAATAGCAGCATTTTGGTTTGAGAATATTTCGGCAAGTGTCCAGATCATGCAGTTGTATGTGTCCTAAAAACGGCTGTATTATTGGCCCTAAAAGTTTTGATGCAAGTCGGCAATTCACACCTTCCTTAATAGCACCTTTGCTGTCAGATCTACGAGTAGTGCTGTAGAGGATAATTAATCAGGGAAAACTAACCGAGTATCTATTTACAACTTCTCCCTCTCCCTCTTACTATAAAAAGTCAGGACATCCTCAAACTACATTTTTGCTTGAAAGCTGTCCTTGTATTTCGCAGGTTGTATTACAGCTTAATGATGGGATGGTTCTAGATGTGTTTAGATGTCTTTTCTGTACTTGGTTCAGCAGCGAGCAGAGACGTATGTACTGTATGCGTTAAAAGACGGTTAGGTGTAGAGAGCTAGATACTTTGCTTGGGACTGGGGCGTGTTTTAGGAGGTGAGTGATGGGAGTATTGCGGGGGGGTGAGAGGAAGAAATGAATGAATGGATGAATAGATAGCTTTTAGGTGGGTTTTTTCGAGATGAGTTGTGGTTCTTGGATTCACGGGGAGTTGAAAATCACTTATTTGTGTTTGTTACGAGACGTGGGAGGATATTTTTGTTTTCGGGGCTGATGTATTTTACCTACAAATCTATAATGCTTACAAAGAGATCATCGCCTGCAAGTGAGGAGGCTTATTAGACCTATTAGTTGGAACTGGGACGAGCGAGGTTGAGGTTGTAGGAAGAGTCTGCAGGTGATGATCTCTTTGTAGGCATGGATGGCATTGTGTTGGATTTGTAGGTAAATAGCTAGCCCGGAAATGCAAAAGGCGACGGTGGATGTTGATAAGGTTTGTTTATATACTTGGCTTGGGTTCCCACTTTCTTAACTTCAGCACTTTGCAATTTGAGGGGGGTCATTTCGGCCTAGCAAAGCAGTGGCTGTATCTATAAATCGAAACTACGAAAGTTTGGAAACCTACTGTAGGATCTCCGCTGACTTCTGTTGACGAACCACCTGTACTGTAAGATGGAATTTGGAACATGTTGATAGCGAGACGTGAATGGAGTCAGATCTGAGATTCGTGGTATTTGTCGCATGCAAGTTTGGGCCGGAAACTTGTATAGTATTGCCACGTGTAAACAGAACAGACAATTGTACTGTATCGTGTCGTGCATACTATTCATGTCTCGACTTAGGGCGCGGTGGGCCTATCTGGTTCACATTTTTGGGTCAAAACACTGGTCCGGACGTGTTTTTGCCAGACGCTGTTTGGGTGGAAAATGGGTAGGTGTGCATTGCATAAACAATTCCGCACGCAGAAATGCAACCAGACACCTCCGTACATAGGTCACAGGATTTTTGGGCCAGAGGAGCGTCTGTGAACACATACGTATAAAAAACGTCTATGCACGTTTTGACCCAATGAAGCGAAGCTCTCACCTGCTTTGAACTTCTTTTGACTCACGGATTTTTGAGTGAAAACGAACGCGCCAAAACCCACATTTATCGCGATTGCGATTTTTGAACTACGGATTTTTGACCCAGAAGTTGAACCAGACAGGCCCTTGGCGGATCTGCCTCAACTGTGATTTTGGTACTTGCTCTGCAGACGTTTTCGCACGGAGAAGCACTTGCTATCAAACCTTCTGATGCATGCCAAACATGGGCCATCGGGGAGACCTCGCTGGGGTTGGGTCCGTTTCCCTGCCTCTGGATGTAATAAGTGTTTTTTGTAGTTGTAGAAGAATGAGAATGCGAGAGGATTGGAATCCTGATACGCTACAAATATATTCCGTGCGATAAGACATGGAGATTTAGTTTACAAGTACTTCGTATAAAAGCTTAGTAGAAAATACAACGTTGGGAGGGACATGGTGCTTTTTATACCCTCGAGGGATTTGATTCGGATCACCAGCACTTGTAGATTTGGGAACCCGAATCCGGGTTCGGTACTTGAGCGGTACTTGAGCACAAACCAAATGCGGACTGAACAATGAATGAACATGAATAACAAGATGATAAGTAAGCGTTTCAGAAAGGGGGGTTGATCTTTTAGTAGAGGTCATAAACTTTGATGAGGATCCCCAAACGTGTCGACGTGCAAATGATTGGCATTTGGGAGGGACCCGGTGTAAATAATGTTACCCGCTTCCGCGTCCTCCCTCACAGCCTCACAGGCTTTGAGTGCGGCTCCACTAAGAGCGTGGGGGTTCTAGGAAGCTGCTGTTTCGAGAAAGTGGGGGTGCTTAGTTTCTTACAGCATGCGTACTGTAGGCTCTTGAGAAAGGTAAATTTATACGCGCTGTTCGGAAGAGAGGAAAGGAAGGGGATAAAATCTTAAAGAGAGAAAGAACGAGTGAAGAAGCGGCGGGATACCAGTGTAGAAGGAAGCCGTAATGGTGACTTTCTAGATCGACGCAGGGGTGGAAAGTAGTTTGCAGTGGGAAGGTCTGCCGGAGAGGCCCTCTCTGGCGTGATTTACGTCGTATCTTTTGGTGTGTCTCGAAAGGTCTCACCCAGAAGCTCGGAGCCAGAAAAAAAAAAAGAATTGGGCTCTCTTAAGTCGGCTTGAATAAAGAATGTTAAAATAGTAAATTAATAGCCAGTGCGGCGCATGCCAACTACTTCTGGTAGTCAACATAATGCAAGTCATACAAAAATATAAATGCCGCTACAAAAGTCATTATTCCTTCTATCCCATGCGGCTGAAATGTACTTTAGTTTATTTTCTAGGGTATAAATGATCCCTTGAACAGTGCACACCCTGTTCGCCAAATCAAGTGGCTAAAAATAGTATTTAGATTCAACAGATCACTTACTTGTAAATTCTCACTCCAGAAAAGCGGCAGCATAAGATATTAAACAGAATTATAAAAAATAAAACCTCAGGTGGCTCTCCCTACTCTCCTCGCCCTATCCGGCCAGACAGTACCCAATTCGTCCAGTAGGTAGCGGGGAGGTTGCCTAGATAGGCTAGTGTATCAACTTGGCAATCTCTCAACTCGACGACTTAGCTCAAAAAGAACCCAAAGAATTGAACGCCACAGCCGTCATGCCTAAAAGAAAAGCTTATTTGCATTGCTTGCCGCGTCAGTGGGAACCACCGAGAAGTGACCGAATCAGAAGAGCCCAGATCTGATCAGCCTGGATTCTGGAACAACATAACTGTGGGAACTGTGGATGTCACGGACCTAGTCAGTGAGGAGCGTAGGAACCGTGGTGACCTGAGGGTTCGTATCGTTGAGTAGTTTGGGTTGAAATTTCGAGAGGTTCGTTGTTGATACAGTAGAAGGCTCGGGCTTTCCTAATCTAGTAACCCATCCACCGTTGCATGTTGAGAAAGCTTTGACTCGCCAATAATAATGCAGGGTGAAGAGTCTTCAACAACACCAGAACAACCAACATGAACAACAACACGGTACGGTACGGTGCGGTACCTATTCAGACGTCAGCGCTTCTCACATGTGAAGAGAGCAATCAAGCAAGCAGCAAGCAAGCAAGCTAGAGAGATACGAAGCCGCACCTAAATCGTACACCAATATAGTACCAACCCACACCATCCTTCCCGCACACTGTGGGACCTGGTTCATGCAGACTTTCAAGCGCCTGCCCTGTTCCTTTGCCCAATGCAAATAGCGGCTCTGCGCCCGACTCGTTGAGCCGGTGGAGCTGACCTAGCCTAGCCTGGGATCCAGATAGGAGGCGACTTCACTTTCTCCACCCCTCCAAAGCCTACTTTCGCATCGTGAGATTGTTTTTACCATGCTGAATGGCTCACGGCCCCCACTGTCCCAAGAACTGTGGATTCTGCTACTTATCAATCATGGTTTAAAAGAACCTAAGTGGATATCACAGTAGGTTCTTCTCAACGGGCGGCTGCACAAACAGGACAGGAACCGCGGGCTCTAGACCACGATGCTACGGTATCACAATGCTGCCGGCACTTTAGGCTGATGAGGTTGATAGATACGGAGGTAAAGAGGCGAATAACATCAACCTTTTATTGCTTTGCTCTCCGTACTCTATTGCGAGTTACAAGTACTAGTACACTTACCAAGGGCAAAAAGTGGCCCTTGCGTACGTACCTGAGTGCCCAATCGCGAGTCCGAGTACATGCCATACTTCGTTCGTAGGTAGCTCCTTCCCCTTCCCCTTCCCCTCCTGTTTTGTTTGGCTGGTACCTGACACCACGCTTGCTGTAATGACCTACTTACTCCTGGTATTTGCGCCCTTACTAACTTTACCTTTATACTTCTATACTTCCCGTCTTCTCCGTCTCTGAACAACGCGTCTTCTCGACGACGAGTCATTGCCATTATTCCATTCAACTCTATTTTAATCATCTCGCCTCACCCCACCCGCATCGCTCGCTTTATTCCTCTCTTTGCCATCAACTCTTCTCTTTGTTCATATTCTTCCCAATTCAGTTCGATTACATAACGTTGCATTGCATTCTTTTCCTCTTCATTCGTCACCACTTTTTAATAAGAGATTTTCGGACCTTTTCTTATCGGTGGCGTCTTCCAAGGGTAGCTTAGTACCCCGCCGCCGCCGCCTCCGACACGCCAAAGTTTTCCCCTCCAACAACAAATCCCGAACGCCTTCGAGACAGTGTGCAAATATATATACCTGGAAAGGGGATTGGGACTCTCCGAAGCACCGTGGTTCGGGTTAACCAATATAATGTCCAGCGAATATGTCTCGGCATCAGAAGGAGTTGCAGACAACCGCCATCATGGATACAAGGAGCTTTCATCTGATGAACCCAGCGCCGAATCCAGCGCAAACCCCAGCAGACCAACCAGTTCAGGAGGCAGTGGTACAGGAGGCGGCGGTACAGGAGGAGGTGGTGCGCCGCAGAAGCATCGTTCCAGAGTACGCTTCAACAGCACGAGCGAGGCCAACGACGCTACAAATCAGAAGTCAAAGTTCCCTTTGCGAGACAAGGCTATGTCGCTGCAACCCATCCCACAAAATGCTCGGTGGAGCCCCGCACATTCGAGGAACAGTAGCAGTACGAATCTACTAAAAACCACGCCAGAGCATGAAATAGAAAACCCCTTTGCCGATCCTGTGGACAATCTTATCTTTAAGCCCAAAGCAAGCCTTTTGCGGCACCCCAGCTATAATCAAGGACTGGAGGATGAGGACGATTCTAACGAGAAGTCTTTTTCGGCATTGGCAGCTCAAGAGCGAGCACAAAAGTTATCAAATTTAGTGGGAAGCCATTCTGCTCCAGCTACTAGGCGAAACAGTCTGGACCTGGATGAAGATGACGAAGATGCGTTTGTGGCCGAGTTATCCTCCAGACCAGGTGGATATCCAGTCAGGCTTGACGACATACCCCTGGTGGATATGAATGTGCGCAAAACCTATGATGGAGCAGCTATTGATAGTGATGAAGACGACCCCAAGGAGAAATCGAAGAAGCGTCACGGAAGGTTGTCAAATACTTCGGAGGCTCACCAATTGGTTAGGCAGCATACCAGGAAGATACGGTCCGAAAGTCTGGCCATACAGCCGGAGCAAGTTGGACTACGTTCTGGACAGGTCACCCCAGTTGATGAACAAGCCTACACCGAAGAGTATGTACCACGCCCAGCTACATATAGAGGTGGAGTCTTGTCTTCACTTCTGAAACTCTACAATGCACCACAGGGCAGTGCTTCTCGAAGAGGTAGTGCTACGTCTACAAATAGCCCTTCACGTTCGGGGACAGGCACCAATTCCGGAGTCACAACGCCCAGGACCAAGCAGGCTAAATGGTACAATCATAAGAACGGCTCCCAGGATACGTTAGCTGGGCTCATCGAAGCTTCTGCCATTCTAGGTGCACCAGGAGGTGCCACCACTCCGCAGCGTGGAAAGCTGTCTAGACCTGGGATTGGCAGGAGGACGCATAGTAGTGGTCTCATCGAGACAGCGAAGACTAGGATCGCTGGTAAACCAAGACTTGAAGACGAAATTCGAATCACCGTACACATTGCCGAGACTCTGAGCCGTCAAAAGTACTTACACAAGTTATGCAAGGCTTTGATGACCTATGGTGCTCCCACGCATCGACTCGAAGAGTACATGAAGATGAGCGCCAGAGTCCTGGAAATCGATGGCCAATTTCTCTATTTCCCAGGCTGCATGATTATCTCTTTTGATGATGCTTCGACACATACGACCGAGGTCAAACTCGTCAAGTCAGTTCAAGGTGTCAACCTCGGCAAACTGAAGGATGTTTGGGAAATATACAAAGAAGTCATCCACGACGTGATTGGAGTCGAAGAGGCCACCCAAAGACTGGTCAATATCATTGAAGCGAAACCGAAGCACAATCCTTGGCTACTCGTCATAGTCTACGGCTTTGCTAGCGCTACTGTTGCACCTTTCGGTAAGTTTAAAAGCAACCCAGGATTTATATACCAGGTAGCTAATAATGTAATAGCGTTTGAGGGACGGCTAATTGACTTGCCAATAGCCTTCCTTCTTGGTTGTATTCTTGGCTTCCTTCAGTTGATCGCAGCACCTAGATCCGAACTGTATAGCAACGTGTTTGAAATCTCTGCTGCGGTAATGACTTCTTTCCTTGCCCGAGCCTTTGGGTCTATTCGTGGAGGCAGTATATTTTGTTTCTCTGGCCTCGCTCAATCTTCGATCGCCCTCATTCTCCCAGGTTACATGGTATTATGCGGTTCTCTCGAGCTCCAATCGCGCTCTATGGTCGCCGGATCTGTTCGAATGGTCTATGCCATCATATACTCGCTATTCCTTGGCTACGGTATTACCATCGGCACCGCGTTCTATGGTTTGATGGATCCAAACGCTTCCAGTGCGACGAGTTGCACCGATCCAATCGGCCAATACTACAAATGGTAATGCGCACTGACATCAATTTGAATCTACGGTCACTAACTTCACCTTGTAGGATATTCGTACCCTTATTTGCACTCTGCCTGTGTATCATCAACCAAGCAAAGTGGAAACAGATACCAATGATGCTCATAATCGCTTTCATCGGTTACGTAGTGAACTTCTTCAGTGCCAAGAAGTTTCCATCTTCCGCCCAGATCTCGAATACACTAGGAGCTCTAGCAATAGGTGTGGTCGGAAACTTGTATTCACGAGTACGACATGGAGTCGCCGCCGCGGCTCTCCTCCCGGCCATCTTTGTGCAAGTCCCTTCAGGTCTCGCCGCTTCTGGTTCGCTGTTAGCTGGAGTTAGCAGTGCTGATCAAATCACCAACACAACAACATATACGAATGGAACACTCAGGGCAAACGGGACTAGTTCTGTGAGTAATAATCCCGACTACTTGTATAGGCCGGAAACGAAGCATAGCTTCTTCACTTTGCCTTTCGCCGTTTGTTCTCCTGCATTTTCCTTTGTAAAGAGATTTCTTGCTATATATTATCCCTATATCACGCATCTTGAGGCTATTTTTGTACGAGTCTACTTGGGGCTTTTCCAAAAACTACTCAGAATGAGTGCTGACAAACTCTTCTCTAGGTCTCCGTTACTTCAGGATCTGCCGATTTCAGCGGTGTCGTTTTTAACGTTGGATATAGTATGATCCAAGTCGCCATCGGCATCACGGTTGGCTTGTTCCTCAGCGCCTTGATCGTTTATCCATTTGGAAAGAAGAGGAGCGGCCTGTTCAGTTTCTAGGCGCATCGACAGTTGTAAATATGGGTTTACATGCAGGACCAGGCTGTACAGGCATGGATTTAGAATTAGTGGGAAAAGCTGGAGTTGTTTTATTTGCAGAATTAGCAAGCGGGCGGGCGTACTGGTTGGTTTAGGGATTGGATAGATATTAGACCTGGTTAGAGTGCATTGGGATATGGCGTTCAGCATACTAATAGAGAGAGGCCGCGAGCCATGAGCGATAATGAAGAGGTTCCAAAGTCCATTTTGTCTCTACTGTAGATGAGTTCACGATTCTGTGTTACAGTAAGCCTCCAACTGTCGAACTCTCCACACCACACCACCTCTCTTCTCTCTCCACCAATACCGTTACACCAGTGACCGCGACTTGCAACAAAACAAAAACGATGTCGAGGCATCACTACCAAATATGACAGACAACTTCTCCTCAGGTCGGGTCTCGGGTCTCCCTTGAGATGTGGCTGGCTGGCTGCATGCCATGTCATGTCATGTCTCACTCAGCCTTGAATCAGTGCTCCGTAAGCAGAGTAAGCTGTTAGTCAAGCTGTTTATGTTACACAGATAGGGAGATGAATGATGGGGATCAGGTGATTGCGCGTTTGATGGATGAATGGTGACTTGACTAACGATGTTTTGCTGGTACGAGGACTGTGTTGTATTGTGGGTGGTGTATGTAGGAGCTGTATCTGTATCTGTATCTGTGTAAGATTAGGTGGTGGATGGTGGGTGGGTGGTGGATAGATTCCTTCTTTTATCTGTGCTTGTGCTTGTACTTGTGCTTGTATTGTGCGAGTACAGAAAGGAGGATTCTTAATAATACGGAGTACGTAAAAAGTCGGTTGGTTGAGACAAGAAAGAGTGAAATTCTAACTGTTATCATACTTCTGCTTCTGGAAAAGTCGGCGCGGATATCTGGGATATGGGGATATGGGGATGTGTGGTGTGGCGTTTTGGGGAACGCGGATACCATCGTCGTTTGGCTGGGTTGAATGCTGGATTTGAGGGTTGGTTTGGTGGTGGTGATTGTGATGGTGATGGTGATGATGATGGTGATGGGTTTAGCTGTTACTTCTGCGAGGGAGAGGAGAAAGTGTATGTTGCTTTGAGGGGAGGAAGGGGGCTGTGGGGGGGTTGGGAGTGCTGCGTGGTATGGAGTATGGCTTGCTTGCATTTTTGTGTTGTGTGGTGTTGTCATGGGAAGAGATTTTGATAGGGGTGGGGGAGTTCTGGGAGGGAGTGTTGAGGCAAAGGAGAGACAATAGAAAAGAAATGGCGTTGATTGTTGAAAACGGATTTACGCTTTCGCCTGATTCCCGTTATGCGATATGTCAAATCTTAGATGTCTGTAGGAAACGCAAGAAATGGGTATCATTCATCCTAACTCCCGTAAACACTTTCCATGTCCCCACCCCACTACCAAATCCTCTTATCTTCCCACCCCTTCTCCCCCCAATCAACCATTCCCAACCCCCCTATAAACCTCCCTCAAATCCATCCCCTCAATCTCCCCCTCCGCAATCTCGCCCACGACGCGTCCCGGCCTCCCCGCCACGATCGAGAAACTCGGCACAACCATGTTCGGCGGCACCACGGTCCCATCCAGAACCTTGACGTAGTCCTTGATAATGGCAAACTTGCCAATCGTGCAGTTCGCGCCGATCGAGACGTGCGAGCCGATGAGCGCGGCTTCGATGACGGACGAGGGGCCGATGAAGACGTGGTCGGCGATTTTTAGGGGGTAGTGCGAGAACCAGCTTTGCTGCGTGTTAGCTGGTTCCGTCGAGTGGTGTGAGAGGGTAGGTGTATAGTAGAAAGAGAAAGAGTAGGAGAAAGAGAAGAAGAAAGCAAATAGGCAGATAGACATACCCCTTGTAAACCTTCCCCGGCGGCCTTAACTCACACCCCTTGCTAAAGAAGCAATACCTCCCAATCGCAACCGCGACGGGCGTCCCCTGCTTCTCCGCCCCGTTCTGGTGCGCGCGCAGCAGGTCGCCGCGGATGATGACTTCGGCTTGGATGACGGTTTTGCCGCCGAGGATGATGTTGGTCGTGCCGATTATCTGGGAGCGTCGGGACACTTTGTTGCCTGTGTCCTGGGTGTCTGTTAGCTAGGAGGCGAATGACGAACTCTGGGGGTGTGAAGGAGGAAAGAATGGGGAGGTCTTACGGTTTCGATGTACTCGCCCTTCGTGGCCCTTTTGGATGTCATGGTTCGGGCATGGAGGGTTGGGCTGCTGAGCGAGGTGAAGTTGCGTTGAAGCTCCCCTCCCCTCATATAAAGTCCTGGGTGGTCCTGGTGGTCGGCAGAATCTGAAGGGCGGTCAAGGAAACGGCACGTGATCATCTTCCATTTCAGTTGTAGTTTTTGCGAGCATATGTTTTGAATGAGTAGTGAGTTTTAGATATTTGATTTGACCTCGAATTAATCGAGGGTCTGTTAAAACTTGATGGTGATGGCCCGCATGTGTTTTGTGTCCTCTTCTCCTTTTTTGCGAGTAAGATTCAGATGAGAGCTGTTAAGAAGTGTTCATTTTGATTTATATGTCGACTTTTATATATCAGTGAAATCCCCAGAAAAATCTCTAATATTTCCGATTCCGCTTATCAGCATGCTGTTCTGCGAGGGCCAACATACATCCCATCAACAACAGTCCCTTTAAAAAAAACTATCAACTGGAGTTGAAGCCGTTGCTATAATAGTGTTTGTAATTCTTTTCGTCGTCCTGTATTGTGTACCATCACTTGTATCAAAAATTGACCATTTTGTATTCTCAAGACGTTCTCAAAACCCAAGTCCGAAGGGTCGGTCGTAAAGTGGTAGGGCCGACATGGGCAGTTGCGTGACTCCGTTCCACTTCCAGAGGATCAAAGATCCTTCGCTACAGTCGTCGCTGTCAGTTTTCTAGTGGGCTTGGTTATGGTTGATTCACTGACAATGTCGAGTTTCCTTCGATACCACCTTCGGGATTTTCAGGTACCATATCTTCAGAGTTTCTTGCAAAGATACCCTCTCCCACAACGTTCCAGTTTCCGACGCGTTTAACGTACTCAACTGCGGAAAAAGTAAGCATGGTGTTAATTCAACAGCACAGCAAACTTTAGACATGCTGGTTTATTCATGCAGGATGGATATAGCTTGAAAAGGCATCACTTACCAGCCATGAGCCAGGCATCTCTATCTGCCGCATCGCCAGATTCAAATTGCTCAAGATACTTGTAGTTTCGAGTCGGAGGAGCGCCAAACAATTCTCGCACCATATGTGCGTAACAATTATTTCTCTCCATCCACAAGTCAGTATGCTCCACGTCGGCCATCCTTTCGGGATCATCCAGGACATTGTTGCGTGGAACTATTTGCACATATATCCGTTCTAGCCTTGGAAGATTATCTACTAGCACAGCAAAGTGGGTTTGCATTGGAAAGATAGCAATGTAATTCATTGTTTTGATCGTTGGGCTGATGAAAGTTTTGAGTGCTGCTTCGTCTGAGCCACACAAGTCAGGCAGAATCTGACTTCGCTATTAGGTACATGGAAGATATTAGAAGCGAGAGTATTGCTTACGGAAGGTTGTTTCCTCAGCCAGAACTCTTCAGTGCAGTAGGCTCGAATAGAAGATCCTTCGTTGAGCAGAAGAGTTGTCCAGGGACGGGCATCAAACAGAGCGGATGACAAGGCGCGGGCAGGCACTTGTGGCTTCGATACTACAGCTGCCGAAGAGGATGCTTCGGCTTCTAGGGGATCTTGTTGATTGCCATCAGTCGTACTTTCATCTCGGTAGAAAGAGCCCGTACTGAGAGCTTCTTCTGCGGGGTGGGTCAAAAAGTCCGGGGTGTTGTTGATTGAAAGATTCTCCGCGACAGACTCGAGAACTTCACTGGTCTGGCCAGCCGTCGAATTCTCTTCTAAAGGCACCACTTCAATGCTGGGAGATTCGAGGACAGAAGTTGGAGACCTTTGGAGATGAAGATAGTGGCAATGACAATCAGAGAAACACCATGCGTCCTCCAGATGAATACGGCAAGCAGTAAGAGCGCCCAGAGCTTCCGCGGGAGCAACGATAAGTAGATCAACGGGATCAATGATCTCAAAAAGTGAGTACCAGAATTCAGAGAAGCTATCCAGCCGATCCCCTCCATCTGAAGTATATGTAATGTTCTTATCGGGTATCAAAAATGTGAAACTCGCAATAACCTTCCGAAGCGAGTTGCTCTTTACAAAAGTAAAGAAAGGTGCCATAACCTCACTTATGATTGGTCTCTGAGTCTTTGACTCGGCAACAATAAATTGAGCGAATTTGAATAGCAACGGCAACGTGGCTCGTCGCCATCGTTTCGAGACGCAAGACATGGATTTCAAGTCAGTCACTTCGGAATGAGTAAGTTCGAAAACAGGTTCATCCTGAAGAACAAACTCTGAGGGTTTTGGAGTATCCAAGTAACCAAAGATATTGGTGAGGAGCTCATTTGGAAGACTTTCGATGTCCGTTACGCTTGACGTTCTGTCTGTTGCAGCGATGGAAGGGTCAAGGCTGGTAGGATCCTCGGGGACTATATGCGCTATTGTCTCTAAGCCAGCCTCTGTTTCCAGTGGCAAGGATTGACTTTCACCCGACAGCTGTGCCGTTGCCGTGTCTGACATTTTGGCTGTACAGTATGTGGACGTCGGTTTTGTGCGCTGAGCCGCAGAGGACGGGACGGTAGCAGAAAGTTCGGATTGGAGGTACGAGTACCGGCAAAGTACTGGCAATTGTGATGCACTACAGCAACTATAGATACCTTAGCATGTTTCTATGGCCTCTATGCTTTTAGGATTGTACGTACCTCTTCCAGATGATTGAGCATGAGCCTGAGCCTTACTGAGGGATGTCGTCGTAGATGTCGGAGCTTCTTGGAAGGATTCCTACTGGCGCGGCCGGAAACAACTTACCTCCGTACGGAGGTACTGCGTAGATCTGCAGCAGGGGATATCGTGGGGTTTTGTGGGGAACACTGGTGCACCCACCGCAATCCCTCGTATTTCGTACTCTTATCTCAAGAAACTTTTCTCAACATCGGCACTTCAACAACATACGATAATGTAAATGAAATACGACTCTGGGCTAGAAAAAACGGTATTCAACTGGTTTGGAAGACTGCACGTTCAGGACAAATTTTTTGGCATAGAGATTCTTGGCAAACAAAGCACGAAGTGGAAGTGGCACGCGATCGCGATCCCTCATACTTTGGGTACGGGTATATCGATAAATCCGCGTTACAGTCTCGGCCGTCAAGCCTTGACGCACGGAGCTCTACTGTACGGCAGTGAGCTCGCCCGAGGGGTTCAACCGGCTTCAACCTTGCGGCCTACTACGAAGTATATTTCCTCGGCAGATCTGCGGGTGAGCGAGAGGGGAAGTTATACTAGAATGTTGGAGGTAACTTTACACGTGAGCCCGGTGGAATTACGGCATTGGAATAATCTAGCGTGTGTTCGTGATAGGTAGAGAAAGGGGGGAGGGGTCCCTGATAGAGAAAGCGGAGAATCCATGGCAGTTTGCCCCTCCATGTTCGGTATTTTAGTAGGTATGCAAAGTAAGTACCGTACCCCACTTGCGAAGCAAAACTTTGCTCTGTGATTTTACACTTCTCAACTCACACATACAGCTCCCTAGGTCTTATGCTTTAGATAAGACACCATACATCGAGTTGAATAGTCCAATAACCGTGCCGCCATGTCTGTGAAGCTCCACCAACGCCCCCCCTTCAGGGCTGAGCACCTCGGCTCGCTTCTCCGCCCTGCAGAACTGCTCAAGATTCGCCATAAGATAGATGAGTCCCAAGGAAAGCCATCAGGTCTCGAGAAAGATCTTGCAGCAGTTGAGGAGACTGCAGTCAAGGACATCGTCAAAACACAGCTGGATCTGGGCTTTCACGCTGTTTCTGATGGCGAATACAGACGCCATATGTTTTGGTTTGCAATTCACGTGAAATCTTTGAATACGCACTAATAAAGTACCAGGGGCTCGTTCTTCCCAGGACTGGATGGGTTTGAAGAAATCCAGAACCCGGACATTGACATTTTTCGGCTTTACGTCCCGGATATCGATGCCTTTTTGGAGGAGGGACATAAACCAGGAGAGTCTGTGATCTGTACAGGAAAGATCAAGCATGTGGGGAGCACCTATGTTAACGAGGTATGAAACTTCTGGTACACTTCTTGTGTTGGGGGAAGAAGCTGATTATCCGATTGTCAGTGGAACTTTCTGAAAAGCCAACTCCCAAAAGAGCGGCAAGGGGAAGCAAAACTCACCCTCGCGGCACCGAACTGGTATCACCTGCGCTATAAGCAGGGAAAGGCTTACCCCAAGAGCGTCTACGCGAACGACGAAGAATACTTTGAAGATATCGCCGCAGCATACCGCGCTGAACTGAAGATTCTATACGACAACGGGCTGAGAAACGTGCAATTCGATGATCCCAATCTGGCATGTATGTCTGCTCACCACCCTCTACTTACGTGTAGCACTAAACAACTAACGCACATTAGATTTCTGCTCCGAGAAAATGCTTGCCGGCTTCCAGAAAGACAACGAAGACGCCGACGCGCTGCTCGACTCCTACATCAAGCTCTACAACGCCTGCCTGCGCGACCGCCCCGCCGACCTGCACGTCGGCGTGCACCTCTGCCGCGGGAACTTCGTCGGCGGGCGGCATTTCTCCGAAGGCGGCTACGAC
>QGMF01000653.1:0-21633 GCA_007821475.1 Lachnellula arida
TCCTCTCCCTCCTCCTCATCCTCTTCCTTTCATTAACACCAACACTAACATCCCCTCCCCCCAGTACCAAACCCCCACCCAACGCACCTTCACCATCACCCGCCTCCAAGACGTAGCGCGCCTCACCGGCTACCAGACCGCCCTCGCCATCGCGACCGGCTGCGAGACCTCCTGGTGCAAGGCCGCCGAGCTGGGGAAAGGGCCTGCGTATACGCGAACCACCACACCGAGAGTTAGAGAGGTTCTGGAGATTGGGCCTGAGGAGAGGGGGACTGATAGGGCGTTTGAGGGTGGGAGTGGGAGTGGGAGTGGGAGTGGGAGTGGGGGGAAGAGGAGGGTGTTTGTTAGTGGCGGTGATAGGGTGCATTATGCGCTGGGGATTTTGGGGGTAGAGGAGGATTTTGAAAGTTTGGATTTGGATAATGGGGATGGGGGAGGGGAAGGGGCGTAATGACTAAGAATTGGGAAGGAGTCCAAAATCTCTTAATCCAAAATTCGGCAGTAAAGGATTTCGGAAATAAGCCTACGTTAATTTAGTAGAGCCGCAAAAGTCATACTCACTTTTCAGCAAATAGAATTGCTTGTGGTCATGATTTCACTTGGTATTGTACATGTTATGAGTCCATCTGACCTCGTAACTCCGAATGTGCTTCATGCTCCATCGTAGAATTTGGTGGTATTCCCTCCTTTCAATTCGCTGGTAATCTCTCCACAACGGCAGCCATCTCTGCATCGGTGTAGATTCTGAATCCCTTCTCCTTGGTCACGCTTGCTAGTTGGACGTTCTTCGAATCCAGCTTCTCTTCCATCACCTGCTTCAATGTCTTCAACACAAGCGTCTCGGCTTCCTCGATAGTCAAAGACTACAACTAGTGTTAGATACTTGTCGGTCTCGGGGTAATAGTGAACCGTACCTTGTGGAACTCATTCTGCAGCTCTGCCTGCGCACCCTCCGAACCCGAACCAATAGCCTTAGCATCATATCTGTAGAAAGTTCCACTTGGCTCTGCATGGTACAGTTGTGGTCCATCCTCATCATACCCAGCAATCAAAAGAGCCACACCAAACGGTCTGCTCATAATGCTCTCCTCGCCATCAGCACCCTCGCCGAACCTCAGCGCCAAATCGCAGATGGCCTGCGTACAGCTCTCGACCCTCAACGGCTCGTTGTAATGGAAGGCGTGGTTTTGCGACTCTACTCGCGCGTGCTCGACCATCGATCGGGCGTCGGCTTGCAGTCCCGACATGGCACAGCCTATGTGGCGGTCGATTTCGACGATCTTTTCGACCGACGACGTCTCGAGGAGGGTGGATGTGACCCGCTTTTCGACGCCCAGGACTACGCCTCCACCTGTAGCTACTCCAATTGCGGTTGAGCCCAGCTTGATTGCTTCGAGGGAGTATTCGACTTGGAAGAGACGGCCTTCGGGGGAGAAGGTACTAAATGGAGGTTAGACTTGGTCGATGCTACGGGGTTTCCGAAGCTGCAGAAGATGCTGGAAAACATACTTGATACCACGATCTGTTTGGGCAGTTAGTATCAAATCTATAAACAGCTTGGGGAGCTCTCAGCTGCATACCATATTCTGACCGAGCAATAAACATCTTGAAGGTATTGGCGTGTTGAGGTTGTCAAGGTTGGAGGTGATGGAGGGGGGATAACAGAATTCTTAGACGCTTAAAGTCTTACACTTCTTTGGTGATTAAGGACGAAGAGTTTTCGCTCGAAGTAACAGCTTTGAGGTTGTTGATGCAGCGCAGGCAGGCCAGAAACACGAATCTAGGTGACGGGAGAGCTAAGCCCAACTTAGCGCTAGTGTGTATTTGGGAAGTCGCGATAGTCGCGTCTCCAGCAGACAACTTCAATATACAACATCAGAATCCTCTCAACGCTTCAGGGGCACGGTAAACCCTTTACGTCTATTGCCTCCCAGTAGGCCCAAATGTGACGGACATGTCTTCTTCGTCCAATACTAGAGCTTCATCACGTGCTGAGCGAAAGACAACGACAGATACTGGGAGTGGACAAGGACAACCCCGCGCATCTGCGCAGCAAGAAAGAAGCAGGAATGAAAGATCAGATTCTAGAGCGACGCAGTCGCCTCAACCTTCTACGTCTGGAACGTCCCACAGGAGAACGGCGTCAGGAGCGCAGCGAACGAATAGAGGGGCAGAAGAAAGGCGGACAGAGAGAGTCCATGTTAGTACGAGAGAAACTCTGACCAAGAGAACTCGGAGTCCAGAGCGTCGGAATGCACCGCCTTCACATCCTGTAGAGAGGCCAAGGCCAGCCGAGCCAAGTCGGACATACTCTGGAGACCCCAGGCCCAAGTCTAAAGCGGAGGCTCCAGAAGGTACGCTATTTTAAAGAAATACAAGAATGCAATGTAAACAAAGTCTGACTGTTCGAATAGTACCATGGCTTCCGGAAGTATCTTTGATTCCCCATACATCTGCACCTCTGGCATCCCGAATATCTATACCACCACTTGCGTCCCAAGCTCCCCAAGCTCTGCAGCCTAAACCATTACATGAACTATCCTTGGAGGTACAAGAGGCGGCTATCCTCGAGGATTTACTAATGGTATTCATGGGCTATGAAGGGCAATACATCAGATTCTCCAAAACCTATAATCCTTCTGTGGAGAAGGACCGTCTGGCAGGGCCCGGATATAAAATATTGCCAGGGCTAGATCCCAGTCTACAAGATCTGACGACGACAATGTTAAAAATGGCGACTCACTATGGAGCCATTGAAGCTTTTGTGGAAGTTCAGAGTCGAGAAGAATTTGGAGCTGTAAACCATGCCCTTTGCGCCGCGATCCGGAAACTTCTTCAAGATTATTTAATCTTGGTTGCTCAACTGGAGACCCAATTTCTGACCAACCCTTCATTCACATTACACGTACTAAATCTACATACTTTACCTACAAGCCACATGATGTTCCAGGTCTACTCCTTGGCCCACGCGATATTGAAGCGAAACTCGTTACTAGAAGAGGACCTGGAGGATTCTGACGATGGTTTAGATGATATTGAGAACATTTTGGAGACCTTAAGAGAGGAAGGAGAACTTGGTCCAGGAAATATACCTGGGAAGAAGATTTGTAAAGGTGGTAGTGTTTTGGGACTCATCACGAAACGTTTGGAGACCATGTCTGGAGACCCTGCCGCTCGATCGCTTCTTACGTCTCTTTTGAGAGATGCTAGTCGACCCTATATGATGATGCTGAACGAGTGGCTTCATCACGGAAGTATCAAGGATCCTCACGCAGAATTCTTGGTCCGAGAGCAGAAAAGCATCAGACGGGAGCGGTTAGAGGAAGATTACACCGACGAGTACTGGGAAAGGCGGTATACGATCCGAGATCACGATGTACCTCCACAGCTCGAAGGTGTTAAAGACAAGGTTCTGCTGGCCGGCAAATATTTGAACGTAGTAAGAGAGTGTGGCGGTGTTGATGTGAGCAAAGATGTCACAGATGTTCCGCGATCTTTTGATGACAACCGGTTCTTGGACAATGTCAATAGCGCCTATGCACATGCCAATGAGTCTCTTCTGCAGCTGCTGCTGACAACACATGCATTACCTGCACGACTTAGATCTCTCAAGCACTACTTCTTCCTCGACAGGTCCGACTTCTTCTCCTCTTTCCTGGAGCTTGGCAATTCTGAGCTTTCCAAACCGGTCAAGAAAGTTAATACGAACAAGTTACAATCTTTGCTGGATATTGTATTACGACAACCTGGCAGTGTTGCAGCACAGGATCCATTCAAGGAAGATATCAAGATTGAGATGAATGAGGTCAGTCTGACAAACTCATTGACAAGAGTGGTCAATATCTCAGGAATCGAGCAAGGCGAATCACTTCAGACCCCAGCTACTGCTCAGCCAAGCAATGAAAGCGACAAGGCGGCTATAGGGTTTACCTCTCTGCAGCTGGATTACTCCGTTCCATTTCCTGTGTCACTCGTCATCAGCCGAAAGACCGTTTGGAGGTACCAAGCTTTGTTCCGATACCTCCTCTCCTTACGATACCTGGAAAATCAGCTCCTTACAAGCTGGCAGACCCACAACCGAGCTGCCAGTTGGTCTCATAAAAGCTCGAATAAGGAAATAGAGTTGTTGAAACGACGAGTTTTTACGTTGCGAGCTCGCATGTTGGTTTTTGTCCAACAACTCTTGTATTTCTGCACAGCGGAGGTAATAGAGCCAAATTGGCAAGCTCTGATGGCGAGACTCAATGCTAAAGAGGACGGTAAGGGTGGGCCTTCACCTGTGCGAACGGTGGACGAGCTTATGCAAGACCATGTTGATTTCCTGGATACATGTCTGAAGGAGTGTATGCTTACGAACAGTAGACTTCTGAGGGTATGTAACCCAGTTCTTCAAGATGACTAGTTGTTGACTTATGCAATCTAGGTCCATTCAAAACTAATGCAAACCTGCACCCTGTTTGCATCCTACACTGGCCACCTCTCACGAGAATTGGAGCGGACAGATCCAGATCTTTCCGGTGTAGAAAAGCCAGCTCACATGAACCAGTCACAGTGGGCACAATATCAAACCCATCGAACCCAAAGGCAGGGCGATTCAGCATCCAATCCTCCGGGTAGTGAGGATGCACGACTAGAGAAGATGTGGGAAATTGTCAAGAAGTGCGAGTTCCATTTCAGCAGGCACTTGCAAATCCTGCTGGACTCGCTGAATCACTACGCTGCCACCGAGACGGTGGTATTATTAGGACTGTGTGCAAGGCTGAGCACAGCAAACCAGGGAACGCAGTACAGCGGCTTGAAGGCTGATGGAGATGCAGCGGTTCAAGCATGAGATTATGAGGTTATGAAATTTTGCGGCGCTGTAGCATTGCTGAAATCTATGATATCCACGGGTCGGTGTATTTAACATCGAGGCGTTTGCTCGGTCGCCGAAGCGTGTCAGAAATCAGAGGCTTGAAAAAAAACCCCCCATGAGGCTTTTATGTATAAATATACCACCACCACCATTCATTCGGTGTGGCGTCCGGCCTGAGATACAAGTACCCCGTACCGTACTCCTTCCCTGGTCCTGGGTAGTTTTGCATCGAAAACCAATCACATTCTGACATGCCACGGCCCACTAACCCCCTGTAGTGCAACGGCGAAGAGGGGTCGAAGTGCCCCTCGGTGGCGGGTTCCTGAGTTTCTTGGAAAACAGAGTATCACCTACAAAATCACAGATGAAGTGCTAGTAGTTTGGGTTTATAGATGTATATTAGATATTGGATATTGTATACTATATATTCATAGACGTATACGGAATTGTAATGAGTAAATACAGTACACTAGTAGATCAATCCTGCGAAGGAATACTGTACTGTACTGTACCCTATCAGACCTCCGAAAGTCGCTAAAATCCCGAACTGCACTGCGCAAAGTTTGACCGCTTTCTATTTGCTCCGTCCATACTTGCTGCGTGTTACCACCACATTATTACATCTCACACCCCACACTCGCAACTCTCACTACCCAGAGCTCTCTTTCCTACGTGGTACGAACTATATGCAGAGGGAAGTGCTAGAACGGTGGGCTCGAAAACGTTACTTCGGCTAGCTTTCGCTGCCGAATAAAATAGAAGAGAGAGTCCCGGATACTACAGAGTTTCCTAGAACTCGGTGAGTGCCTTTCCCTGCATTGTGCTCCCTGCAGGTCTTACATGTCTGTCTGTAAGAGCATTGGTGAGCTCTGGTTTCAGCCCACCTTTGCTGGCCGTCATGTTCTCGAGTAAAGACCTCGATCAAGCCTCTTTCCCTACATTTCCCCGACCTCGAAGCTTGCTAACCACAACCCTCTGCCTCAGTATACATTTCGATATCGAACAATCCATCTCCTAAAACGCCAGAATGCACGTCTCACAAATGCTGTCCGAGGCCGAACGGTCGAAGCAGCCCAAGTTCTCCTTCGAATTCTTCCCCCCCAAGACCGCACAGGGTGTGCAGAACCTCTACGACCGTATGGACCGCATGCACGCACTGGGCCCCAGCTTTATCGATATTACATGGGGAGCTGGAGGGCGCCTGGCACAACTGACGTGCGAGATGGTGAGCGTGGCTCAATCGCAGTACGGATTGGAGACATGCATGCACCTTACTTGCACCGACATGGGAAAGGAGAAAGTCAACGAGGCCCTGAAGGAAACGTATAAAGCCGGCTGTACGAATATTCTTGCCCTGCGTGGAGATCCGCCCAGAGAGAATGAGAAATGGGAAGCTACCGAGGGAGGATTCCAATACGCAAAGGATCTTGTCAAGCATATTCGCGACACGTACGGCAATCATTTCGATATAGGAGTTGCTGGGTACCCGGAGGGCTGTGATGACCAGGATGATCTGGAACTATTGTTGGACCACTTGAAAGAAAAGGTTGATGCCGGAGCTACATTCATCGTAACCCAGATGTTTTACGATGTGGACAATTTCCTCGATTGGGTTCGAAAGGTCAGGGCAAAGGGGATTACTATTCCCATTGTTCCTGGTATCATGCCTATAAATACGTATGCTAGTTTCCTGCGGAGGTGTAACCACATGAACTGCTCCATTCCACCCAAATGGATGGAAGCCTTGGAAGAGGTCAAGAACGACGATGCTGCGGTTCGAAATATTGGGACGGGCTTGGTAGGCGAAATGTGCCGCAAAATTCTGGATTCAGGACTGATCCACCACCTGCACTTCTACACGATGAACCTCGCCCAAGCCACTCGTATGGTTCTCGAGGATCTAAAACTAACTCCATCAGATGAACGGCCGCTCAAGCAGGCTCTGCCATGGAGGCAATCTCTTGGGCTCGGTCGCCGAGAGGAGGATGTCCGTCCGATCTTTTGGAAAAATCGCAACAAGTCCTACGTGGCACGAACCCAAGAATGGGACGAATTCCCTAACGGCAGATGGGGTGACTCGAGATCTCCGGCTTTTGGAGAGTTGGATGCGTACGGTATTGGATTGAAAGGAACCAACGAACAAAACCGGAAGCTTTGGGGCGAACCAACCTCGATCAAGGACATTGCTGAAATCTTCGTAAAATACATCGAAAATGGTGTGGACAGTTTGCCTTGGAGCGAAGCCCCCATCACAAGTGAAGCCGATTCTATCAAGGCCGACCTCATTGGCTTGAATAAGCGCGGCTTCTTGACAATCAATTCCCAACCAGCTGTAGATGGGGTGAAATCATCCGATCCGGTTTATGGGTGGGGTCCAGCGAATGGTTATGTCTACCAGAAAGCGTACTTGGAATTATTGGTCTCTCCACAATCAATGGATGAGCTAATTCAGAGAATCGAGCGCGACCCTGATCTTACCTACTATGCCGTCAACAAAGCTGGAGAGCTCAAGACCAATGCTCCAGGTGATGGGCCAAATGCCG
The DNA here is from genome assembly GCA_007821475.1 of Lachnellula arida. Lineage (NCBI taxonomy): Eukaryota > Fungi > Ascomycota > Leotiomycetes > Helotiales > Lachnaceae > Lachnellula > Lachnellula arida. The sequence goes on from QGMF01000653.1 coordinate 7,399, forward strand.
TGACCTGGGGTGTCTTCCCCGGAAAGGAAATCGTGCAGCCAACTATTGTTGAGACCATCAGTTTCTTAGCTTGGAAGGATGAAGCATTCCGTCTTGGAATGGACTGGGCGCATTGTTACTCTAATCTCAGCCCCAGTCGTAACTTGATCCAGAACATGATGGAGAACTGGTTCCTCGTCAATATTGGTAAGTTTCCTTTTGGCTTCTTTGGAACCCACTTCTAACAAAACACAGTTCACAATGACTTCCATCAGACCCACGGTCTCTTCCGACTCTTCGATGAGCTTTCAGTCTCTAGCATCGATAAGCCGTTTGAAGTGGAATACAAAAACGGCATCGAGACCAACGGCGTCAACGGCTCTAAGCCTGAGGATTCAGAAAACGTTCCTCGCACCAACGGCGCATAAGCACATCCCTTTTCTCTTTCAAAAAATCAATTCTCAACGATATAATGATTCAACATGCATGTTTCACAGCGAACGACATGGCAGGCAGTTTCTCTTTTTCTCATTTTGATGCATCACAGGGGTTCAACAACGGCATTTTACGTGTTTGCATATAGCGGCGGTGTTCAGGCAGATTTCAACAAGTTTGGGGTTTGAACAGAGAAACCAGGATCTCAACTCTGGCGTTGAGAAGATCTCAACGATCTTCGGGTGGGTAGGCGTTTATAAAAGGGATCTCAACGATTCATGATAACAGCAGTTTGCTTATTGGGTGGGATATCTATCCACTTTAAATGCGGATATTGATAAACGAAGGGCTTCAACGGCCTTGCATGATCTTTAACAAGAGATAGGTGCGTAGTTCTTAGCTCGCAACAGCGAGACTGGACGTTGGAATATACCTATGAAGAACAGTGAGCGCGCAATTTTGACTCTTTTTACTACTCGTGAACACGTTTCAGTATACTATCCTTTTTGGCTGTGAAGACAGCGTTCGTATTGAGAATTCGGGATCACTGCTTCATCTAATCTCTTGTGATTCGTAGAAACCCTGGCTACAGTATACTGCTTCAGTCAAGGACTGCCCATTACCGTATCCCATCCGACATGGAATGTTCGTGCATGCACCGCTGTTTTACTTGGTTGTTCACGTATGTCGTGTCCCTTTGGGTTTATGTTTCTTTCGAAGCTATGTATGTATGGCTTATTCAAAGTTGGAAGGCCGTCTTGGTTCTGAGGAGGTTAAGTTCTGGGAATTGAGTGCTTGTTTCTTGAGAAGTGTTATAGTTACAGGGGCGGAGTGCTAGGTTTAGGTTTAAAAAGCGGTACTTGTTGTTCTCAGCTTTCAATATCCCACGCTACCTGCTGCGCACAATATAATATACCTCCCGGTAATAGAAAAGTCCCGCGTTGCAGTATCTATTCGTTGCGAGGTCTCTTCGACTTTCAAGTACTATAGCGACTTTTTGTGGGGAATTAAAAGCTCCGTACTGCATAAAACTATAGGAGGTAATGGGTACGTTCACGCCTTGGAACTATACCTCATCATGTCATCACATACATCATGCGCGTACGGAGTAAGCACTTGCTGAGAAATCACTGATCAGCGGATGCAACGGTATAGTGTCTAATACAACCGCCCCTTACTCTGCTCCTCTTCCTCAGACAGACTAGGATAAGCCGAAAACTTCGGATCGGATAAGCCGAACCTCGTCTATTCTTCCATTTCTCTCCTATAAAAGGGGTTATGCATTCGCCCATGGGTAAATATTATTTATCGTCAATCCAATCAACCCAATTTATTCTTATTCTTATTCTTATTCTCATTCTTCTCCTTCTTGCACCCTGATCGATCAATCAATCAAAAATCCCGAAATCATCATCATGTCAACCCACCCAGCAGTCGTAACCGCCTCAGTCCGCGGCGCCCTCCAAGTCATCAAAGTCCCGACCGTCGCACCCTGCACAGGCGAAGTGCTGGTCAGGGTCGAATGGACGGCTTCGACACCGCTGGACCTGCACCAGAATGATGGCGGGCTGCTCGTACAGCATCCGCAGGTACTGGGGGGGGATATCGCTGGGACGGTTGTGGAGGTTGGGTTGGGGGTGGAGAGGCTTGAGGTTGGAGACAAGGTGGGTTTTTTTTTGTTTTGTTTTGTTGTTTTGGTTTGGTTTGGGGTTTTAAAGATAAATATATTATTTAAGGTACTTACTTATACGTGCGTGTTTCTGACTGACGCTTTCTGAAGGTCTTCGGATTCACGTGGAGGGAGCAGAAAGAAAAAGCACACCAGACATTAGCTACCGTCCCAGAATACCTCCTCGGAATAGTAGTCCTCCCCTTCCCTTCCCCTCATCCTTCCTCCTCATACTAACAACCCACCCACCCCAGATCCCACCACACATCCCCATGCGCGCAGCAGCCACCCTCCCCGACAACTTCGTAACCGTCTTCCACGCCCTAACCACAGACCTGCACCTCCCGCTCCCCTGGCCCCGTCCCGCCACCGCACCGAAGCACGCGAACTCCCCGATCCTGCTCTGGGGCGGCGCGTCCTCCGTCGGCCAGTACGCGCTGCAGATCCTCGCGTACTACGGGTACAGACACCTCCTGACCACCGCGTCTCCGCGCCACCACGAGCTCCTGAGATCGCTTGGCGCGAACGCGGTCTTTGATTACAGGGCTCCTGATGTCGTGGCGCGGATCCTGGACGCGGCTGCAGCTGGAGATGGAGGTGGAGATGGAGGTGGAGGTGGAGGTGAGGCTGGTGTGCGGATGCCGTTTGTCCTAGATTGTATAGGGTCGCTGAACGGGAGTCTTGCGCCGCTGGCGGAGATAGCGGGGAGGGGAGTACGGTTGCGGTTTTACTGCCGGTCATCGTGCGCGATGCGACGGAGGGCCAGGCGCCCGAGTACTCGATGGACGCCGGGGGTGCAGTGGCGTGGAAGGCGGGCGTTGAGGTCAGGGGCGTGAGAACGCATTTCTATCTCGATGTACGTGCGAGCCTTCCTTCTCGATCGACCTGATACGGAGTATATACATGGAGTGGAATAGAGTGGAGTGGAATGGTAGCGGCTGACGTGATGTGATGTGCAATAGAACGAGTTCTTCAAGCAGAAACTGCAGAGCGAGATCATGCCGACGCTGCTGGGGCAGGGCATCGTCAAGCCGAATCGGTTTCGCGTTGTTGAGGGGAGCACGCTGCGGGAGAGGGCGCAGGGGGCGATGGATAGGCTGAGGAGGAGGGAGGCGAGTGGGGAGAGGTTTGTGTGGAGGGTTTCTGAATAGGCAGAGCCGCGGAATAGACATGCATGCATACTGCGATTATATTTTGGTGAATGGTCTGGGCATGGGGAATGGGGAATGGCTTCTGGAGGGAGGGGAGGGGAGGGGAGGGCTAGGATTAGATGGGATAAAAGTATCTGTACTGAGTGAGGAGTGGAACGAAACGTGTTGTTTATTTTATTGCAAATGCAAATGATCGATTTGTCTTTCTTTAAATGGCTGTGTACATATAGCGATCTACGACTTTGTTAATTCGTTGAAGTGATGTGAATCCCGGTTTATATACCTATAAGCTAGATAGGGGGCGCGCGGGCAAGATCGCTAAGCTTTAGCGAATCGATTTCACCTTCACCTCTAGACTTAGCGGGAAGCATACTTTACAAGAGTTTAGGGATTTATAACAGGCGGGGATTATATGGGCAATGCATGCTGTAAAATAGAACACTATACGACGTAAAACATAGTTTCCATGAGTACCTGCTTATTGTAAGCAGGCAATTCTGAGAATGGGGTAAGCGAGTAGGAGGTATATTTTGGGATATGTAGGAGATAGAGATGCGAGGCACGGGACTTGGAATAGGCGCTTGAGAGTTGAGTCTTGGGGAAAAGAATTGTTTGAGTGGCAGGAATGAATGGTCAGCGCTGGAGACGTGTTTTCTGGGTGGTGGTGTGTGTTTGACTTAAGGTCTTGAGTGGACTTTATTAAAGATACTAGATAGCAGGTGGCATTATGAAGAATACCCTCCATTTGATAATATTATTTATGCCTAGCGTCTAGATAGAGGGACTTGGACAAGACTATATGATAAAGAAAAACAGAATGCCTTTGTAGAAGCGAGGAAACCTATACCTAGCCTTAAATTTTATGGCTATCAGAATCATAAAGGAAAGAAGAAACCCCTGCGTGACTAATAAGAATCAGTGCAATATGTCAAAATGTTCGCCGGAATGTGTAGTGTCAAGAATATGATTACTAACAACCGTAATTAGTTGATATATTAGGGGTATCTTAGTGCATGATTCATGCCCCGTATTTCCTGACCCGCTCTTCTCTTGCCTTCTTCACCTCAGGATCGACACTATTCAACACCTCCCTCGCAACCTCAAGTTCGGCATGAAGCTTCGGCAAGCTCTCAATACGCTTCTTCACCTCCTCTTGAAGCTCTTGCTTATACGCTTCTCGATCCGTCTTGTTGTCCGGAATTTCCACCCCGGCATCAACGTTTGCAATCATCTTGCGCTTTCTACCGATATCGTCTAGCGCTACTTGGATCCAGTAATCTAGTTTCGTCACCTCTTGGAATGGAGCTTCGGCATCCCAGCGCGCCATGTCGTCTTCTTCCCATTGCTCCCGAGCGATGTTGAACGCGGTGCTGTTGAAGCTTTCTGGCCATCCGTTCTCTTTGTATAAGCGTGCGTATTCGTCACCGTCCCACGTTCCATTGGATTTCCCGCCTGGTATCCATTCCAGGGTCTTGAATCTCTGGATGTAGTCACGCAGTGCGTCTCTGGCGAGTCTCGAGGCGGCGTTTTCTGGGGAAAACATATTGCCCGGTGCCTCCTTTAGCTCGATACCCTTTAGAGCTGGGTCTGCTTGGAGCCCCATGGTTTCTTGATCTATAGTCCAGAGTTTCACTACCACTTATCAGCCACCGTTGAAACCTCCAGCCTTGAAACCTACGTGTCTTCACATCCAGGATCATAATCGCCCCATAGCCCTCTCCCGGTAAACTCAGGCAAACATAATTCGGCCGCATATACTTCCCTCCATCTTCATCAAACCCTTTTGACGAATCCTCAACGGCAAACATCGGGTCCCTGGTGTAAGAAAGTACTCCATCGTCCCTCAGATCGGCAAACGTGCCAGATAACAAGAAATTATTATCTTCTCCCCACCCCAAAGGCCCCTCTTCCTGACCTTGCTGCAGATACGGCAACATCTCCATCATCTCCACCGCTTCCCGCGAGAATTCCAACTCGGCCGCGAGCGTTCTATTTATACCCGGACTATGTGGCGGCCGTCCAATCATCGTTGCATCGTAGTATCCCATCTCTACCAATAACTCGTACAGCTCCGTCATCAAGTCTACAACCTCTTCCTTGTCGCGGGATTCGTGATGGACTGGTACGTATCCGTTATCCCACCATATGTTTTCGAGGCGGTGTTTTTCAGAACATCAAGCGTGTGGTCGTAATGGTTGCCGAGGAAGGAAAAGAAGTAGAAAGACACCGTGAAGACGAAATAGAACCAGATACAGAGGATAAAGAAGGCGAGAGCTGTGCGCTTTAGGGGAGGGATCGGCTTCGATTTCGGTGCTGAGGGTGGGGGATTGTCTGCCTTGGTTTGGGAGTCTGGGATGGTGGCATCGTAGTCTTCGAGGAGGGGTACTTCGACGTCTTTCTCGTCTTTCTCGGTCATCGCGAGATGCTGCGGTTGTTGTGCCTGGATTGGTCTCCCCTCGTGGTATTCACAAATACGCCTTACTACACTAAATACACGTGGTGCACAAATAGAAGAATGTATGTATATGATATGTATATGTATAAGAAAAAAGAACAGAATGGGAAAATTGAGAGAAAAGGCAGTGGATGGGTGAACAGGTCGTCGTCGTCCAAGCTTTCTGACAATACTTGTAGGCGGTCCACTTTTTCTATCCTCGCCTAGTCTACTAATGCACTCTATTTTTAGCCATAGATCTATCATCTTATCTTATCTTATCTTATCTCATCTTATATTTTATATTTTCTCATTGATCTACTCCATACCTGAAGGGAAAACCCTCTAAATTTTATCTCCACTTTCATATCATTTATCATGACAACCTTGTTCAGACCGCTTAACTTGCTTGTTCCATCACAGTAATGTGACCCAGCGCTTACAACTTCCGACCCACGCAATCATTATTCCGGAGGTCGACCTCCTAAAGCTCTCTTGCTTTCGCCCATGTCTTATTGTCTGGTAGATGATTATAGTACCGTAGAATCTTACTTACTCTTCCATTAGGATTATATTTAGGAGAGCAAGAAGGTGGGTGCCAAATGAACTTCAATATTACTAGTACGGTGTATCAAAATGCAATCTTTAGCGAGGCCCCCCTTAAACCTAAAACCCCTTACATCGCAATTACAAAATCGCAATTTGTTCTATTATGGTGGGGTTGCAGAGCACCACCACGCGATATATAGTCATGTGCCTAAGCTATGGGGGAGCTATATAAATAGGGGCTTCTCTGCAGGCTTAGAGCATAATCTATTCTATAATACACTCTTTTAAACCACTTGATTTATGTATATATTTGTATATTGCGATGAAACTACAAGTCAGATCCTAACCAAGAGCTCGCGGTTGTGTTTCCTCCACAGTAGTAAGTAATAGTATGTGTTATTCGGTAAAGCTTTTACGTTAAACTTTAGTTAAAGCTTATCTTAGTAGTAGCAATTCTTGTTTACTTACTCACACATTGACTCACCTACACTTAAGCCAATTATGACTCAAAGGTTGTCAGTCCAGGTTACAATGTGTCTAGACTCTAGGGTACCTCTAGCTAAGATGTCCCTTTAAAAGATTTGGCAGTCCCGTCTGCTTCCCTGATCTTTTCTTCACTCTTCACTCTTCATCCTTCATCCTTTATCTTTCACCCTTCTTCCTTCCTCTTAAACACATCCCAACTCAACTAAACTCATCCAAACTCAATTGTATTCCATTCCCTTCCCATCCTATACCTCAACAACCTTCATCAAATAACTTCTAATCCGCACCCAAGATGGAGCCCACAACCACACGCCAGAGAAAATGGCACTCTCGCACTTCCGAGCCCGAGGGTAGTAAGTTACCCAGTCCAGTATCCAGCTAAACCCGGCGTATCCAACTCACACCTCCAGTCATGACCATCGACTCGTACATAGCCGGAAAAGACAAATACCGCGTAGCACCCGGCAACGCCATCGCCGAAGCATGGCCCATTTCAAGCTCCCCGGGTTCCGAAGAATCCGAAGCCCTATACTCCGGCCTCGAAACAGAAGTCGATAGCATCCTGGCCAAACACCACATCAAGAGGCGCGATATCATGGTCCGAGCCATAGGCCCAAGAGGCTATGGCCGCGCCAACGAAACAGACACGCTGCTCATCTCGACCCGCGACGAGGACGTCTCGGAATGGAAGATCGCGGCGACGGAAATCCACAGCTTGCTTGAAAAGCAGATGAAAGTCGAGATCCGTAATGACGAGCTCATGTACTGCGATGTGTCGAAAGTGATAAGACCCGAGACGCAGGCCTGCGAGTAAGCCGATATGATTCACCAGCCCTTTGCATTGCATGAATTAAGACAGGAGCTGATATCGAGATCTGTTTTTTATAGGGCTCTGCAGTTGATTGCACCCCTTGTTGAAGAAGAGGTGCGAAAGCTGTTGCCGGGCGTGTGGACGTCGGTCGCGTATCATGGGCGTATACGACAAGGCCATGCCCAAATGGGATTTGAAGGCCGAGTACCCACGGTTATGATCGGGGTGAGGCCGGGAGCTTCGAATTTGTGGTCTCCAATTGAGAAGAAGATTCAGGTAAGTTTGTTGAAGCCCAAGGCCAAGGTCGATAAAGAATGGCATGTTTGTTCACTACTGATACGTATTTTTTAGGATTGCATTCGGTCTAACAACACTGCGTTTCCGGATGTTGAGATTTATACTGAGATCGTCCCCTCGTTGATAGTTGGGTAAAATTCCTGCATTGATATGGTAGTGCAAACGCCGAATACATGTACATTTTACCATCCTAACACTTTTTGCCCGATGTCTCATAACCTTCAACCCACTTGCTGTAGTAATGTCTCGTTTTGAGTAGGTGATTGATGACTTCTCAAGTAAATCTTCTCGCGGAAGCTACTTAACCTTTTAACCACTCTAATATTTTACGGCCTTCCCCATAGAAGAAAAGCTAATCACGGACCCTAGCCACCAAAGCGGCACATATTCTCCTTGACTTTTAATATCTCACGCCGCCTGGCATAAATTGGTGCCGCTTTTTCCTATCCACCCCAAGCCCTATGCAAGTAGCAGCGACCTTTTATAGAGAAGGCAGCAAAACACCGCGTGTAGGAGCTAACCGGATGCCCAAGCCGGGTCGCCCCAATTCTCCTCTTAAACCCCGCCAAAGCCCTGCGTGATATCAAAAGGCCAAGACCATCCATGCAACAACTGCGGCGGCAACTGAAATTGCTCTCCCACAGTGACATTCGGTCCTTCCCCAGCTCGGTTAACAGCATTGCCTGTCGGGTAGTGATAGGGGTGCGCCGAGTCTGGGTATGCAGCGACTCCTTGTAAGCGCGGATCGATATTGGGATTGGTAGTGTCGGCGCCGCAGGTATTCAGGAATGGTGGAGGAGCAGGCAGGCCATTGCTGGTAAACTGAACCCCTCGCTGTCGTTGCATTGTCATGTAGTTGTCGATGGATGCAATGTGAGCGCGGAGACGGGAGGCGGCGCCAACATTGCGTGTTATCCCCTGTTCGAGATTTTCGAGAAGCTCGGCCATGCTGAGTCTAAGCTTGGTCAGGAAGAGGAACGTACTTGGTGAAAGAGAAGGTAGCAAGATCCATCTTGCTCGCGAGTCGCAACTGCGAGGGAATATTGCATCGACTGGGACAACTAGGGTCACACTTACAAGGCATGGCGAACTTCGAGGTAGGAGGACTCTGAGAGAGGGCCTTCCATTACGGGAGCCAGGATAGAACCGATCCCCGCGAGATGGTGTAGGAGGGGTGAGGATATTGCTCGAAGAAAGACAATAGGGATCTTTGAAAAGCCGTCGAGAAGGTCGCGGGCAATCTTGCATTTTTGCTCCACTGTGGCATCCTCTGATGTAAACAGGATCATCCGCACGAGTTGCAAAGTTGCAGTAATATTCGCTGCTTGGAAGCTATATATTTCTTCCTTGCCGGCTTTGCCGTTTCTCGGCAGCTTGGCTTCTTTGAATTTTTGGGGCAGATGGTCGTAAATATAAAGAACTCTGCTGAGAACCACGCTGTGTTGAGTGGTATCGCGACCAAAGAGGTCTACAGGGGAGAAAGACCCGATCGGAGCTGAACGATAGCGATAGCGATAGAGATCATCCATTGCATGCTCGAGGACTCGGTGAAGCTCGGTTGTAAAGTTCCATCCATGGAGCCAGCATGAGGGATTGCTGATTGTTCGTGGTAGGTTGAAGCCTTGCACTAGAGTGCTCAGTCCTTGGTAGCCGTCATCCGAGAAGAATTCATCGTTGATTTCACTTGGATAGGAGACGTGGGATTGAGCTTCTCGGCATCGGATGACAGAGCCCCAGGTAGTGGAAGCAGAGACTTCCAATTGGTACATGGACCAAAACTGGTACATCTTAGCCATGTCTCTTGCAAATGTCAACATGAGAACTTACAAGACGTCTTCTCATTTCAATCTCAACAATACCAATACCCTCCGGCCAATTATTCTCGTCATGAAGGCTGTCCATACTGACGAGAGTGTGATAGACGCCTAGATATTGGTGCATGATATCGATCTTGCTCACTTGAATACCATAAAGAGCTAGTATAACACAAGTACGCATCCAATCGAGACCTTTCATTGCACCCAGGTCTCTGGGGAGTGCTTCTCTAGCTGCAGTGAAGAAAACCTCGGGAGATGGTTCCTGGAAGCAGTCAATATCCCATCGCCCAGGAAATAGAGCTCCATCTCGAGCCCGGGATGATGCAAGGGCGCAAATGGACATGATATCGGCAAAGAAGGAGTGGTTAGTTAGGTATTCTCGTTGTCCGAGCCTATCAAGCATGTTTGGACGATGAAAGAGTGGGAATCTAATGATGTTAGAGTGCGAGGGTTGGTGAATGTGCATATCAAAGATGACTTACAGAGGATAGACAATTTCAAAGTAAACATGTACAAGATGCTTAATCGTTACCTCATTGTCCACCACCATAAACTTCCACTTCTCAAGAATTCCCACTCGGGGATTATTGTCAGTGCATTGAAAGTCATGAGTACATTCCATGATACTTTGAGTATCCTTTTCTCCATCTCGTGATCCTGATCCTGGGCTGCTTAGGTTGTTGTTTCTCTTGCTTCCTCTCTTCATGCCACGCTTTTTCTTGGGGCGAGCATAGGTGCAACTAACACCAAAGTCGAAGCAGTTCTGGCATCGCTGTGGCTCTTCTGTACAATTTTAGAACAGAGCAATGGTCTAGAGCACATGAGATGACAATATTCCAAAGGCAGGTTGTGTGATATTTCCCTGACATACGCAGCAAACTCACCAGTACTAGGCTTACAACGAATACTTCTCTGTGAGCAGAAGTCGCAAGCACGGGATACACGTCGCTGCTTTGTAGGCGTCGATACAGTTTGTGGCTGTTGATTCGGAGGAGGAGAAGACTGTTCTGCGAATGCAATGTCCGTGGAGGGGGTGGAATTGGCAAACGCCTCCAAGAAGTTCGACATGGATATTGTCTCAAGGGCTCAAGCGATCCGCCTTTCCGCCTCTTACGAAACAGATATAAATGTCCCTATATGACGCGTTTTCCCGGATTTCTTGAAAAGGATGTTTATTCCTGAACAGTCGATTCTCTATACTTTGAGAACTAGCCAGTGAGATTGTAATTCGATTCGTGTATATGTGTATATAAGGTTATAGTTATACAGTATAAAATAAACAAATAAAACAAAAATTAAAGGCAATAAAGATGAAGATGAAGGTGAAGGTGAAGGTGAAGATGGAGGTGAAGATGGAGGTGAACGGGTAATAATTATGTCATTAATCAAATACAGTACGTCGTACAACCCCCCCTTGGGAGAACTGCCGAGATCCCGTGCGAATCAGGAAGGCCATAATTATGGAGCGCAGAGCTTAAGTTTACCGTATTAGTTAGGATACAAGACCAGACCCAGCTATTAGACCCCCTATTTATAAGACCATTTCCTAGCGTTCAGCTGTCTCAACACTAAGGTAGTGCTTAGTAGACCATGGTCTTATAATAATTAGGGGTCATCGTCGCTTGAAGTTAAGGTTATAGGGATGTACTAGGTCATAGTATAGCTGTACTATAAGACCATTCCCCGAGCGATCGTCTACCCCTTAAAAGCTTAGTAGACCAGGTCCTTTATCCTAACCTCCAACAACGCCAACTCTCCCGCTTTAGAAATGACATGTAAATCTATAACAATTAGACAAAGAATATGTCGCGCGCGTAGCACCACCACGAAGCCTTTTTCTCTTTCTCCACGCAGAGACTTTCTGAAATGAAACAACTTTAATACTTTTCGAAGGCGTGATGTTCTTAGCTGCTTCAAGGAAGAGTTCCAGAACCAGTGAACCACGAATATTCTGATAGTACCCCTTTGATAAGATCAAAAGGCGGAAAGGAGATTTGCCTACTGGAATCGGAAATCCATTATGTTGCATGTATTAGATGAATTTCCGACCTCCTCACATACTTGTTTTTCGCCAGCAACAAAGTAAAAATGCGCCAAGTAAAAATCCCAAGAGGAAGACTAATAACACTTTTGAATGCTCTGCTAACTTTAGATAGATGCGCCGCCATGATAGTTCCCTCTAAGAAAATGGTTAATTTTCCTCAGCAAATCGGACAATTAGTTTTGAAGCGGCAGGTTGATAATGACGACTGCTTATTAGACTTTTACTTTTGAAATAAACGGATTCGTGAGCGGGAAGGCTAAGTGCCTCACCATACCTTATAAGGTATCTTTAGCCGCACAATGCACCTGGGTAGTTGAACAAACTTGTCCAGGTCAAATTTCTTGAAGCTTGAGCTTAAGAGGTGGAATGAGAAAAAAAGGAAAATATAAATTCAAGAAGACTTCCAAATCAGCACTTGTTGCATACATTCCAGAAACAAAACTTGGCAATCGCCTACCGCTCCGCTCTTTCCGATCTCTCCTATACACTACACGCACCTCCGCGTTGTGCATGCACAGGAATCAAAACGGAAAAGGCCGGAACGAAAGGCTTGGAATCACCATTCTTGTAGGGGACGTTAAAGTGCGTATGGAGTTGGTTATAAGGCCAATCAAGTGGAACATCTCGTTCGTGAAATCTCATAAGCAGGCATTCTTTGTCTTGGGAAAAGTATTGGACGGTTGCTCTTCTCAACTGATAGTAGAATTATATTATCCCAGGCAAGGGAAGAAGAAGCCAAATCGGAAGGTGTACCCAGAGATGAAGGAGTCTCTTCGGTTGAATGGACTGCAGTCTCGAAACCTTATCTAATTCCATCAAAGTCTTCAGGTTGCTTTATGCCACTCAACTTTCGTAAAATTATTGTTGAGAGGAATCTTACCCATGCTGAGAGTACTTTGATTGAAGCCGTAAGCCGAACGTGCATCCTTCTCTCGCCTGCACACTCTAATGTATTGCCCACTCTTGAATGCCAAGGAGGACGGATCGCTATTTTCCCCGCAGCTTGAAATTAGGCAAAGAAGGATATCGGGCTCCACATAAGGTTGTGGTTCGACCTTCTTCGAAATGTCAACGGGAAACCGACCTCCTAAATGCGTTCGCGTATTGAATCCGACGGCAGTGACCTTGTTGATATATGCGTAGACGATGAGAATGTCTCCAGGCTTGATTAAAACATGTTTCCAATCCGGGCCAATATATTCAGAGTGTGCCTGCATCGTCTCGGCCTTGAGTAGGAGCTTCGGAGTGACTGCGGGTGCCACAGGCGCTGGCGGTGGCGGGCGAGTTATCAGAAGGGGGTTGGGGTTGTCTTTGGTGTAAGGGGCTGTGATTTGTGTCATCATGCGTTCGATTTCTTTTGTCATTCCACCAGTCTCCTGAAGGAAAGTAACTTTCTGTGATGGAGATAGTTAGCTATTGAGACTTGGGATAACAGGGCTTTGTGTACGAACCGCATAGAGAATGCGAATCTGCATCTTGACATCGAGCGTAAGCAGCGCGATATCCGGGTTTGTGGGGCTGGACTTGGACTTGGTCTCCATCTTGCTATGGTCCGTTTTGTACGTTTGGGATAGGGGCGGTTGCCTGGGGCGCTTTTGAGGCACTCCTGAGGTTGAACTTCCTGCAAGGAAGGTCTAAGGTCAAGTAGGAGAGTGTGCTAGTATTAAGCTTCTCCAAGAACGAGAAGACTCAGGAGGGAAGAGGGTCTAGGGGAAGACCTCTTCTTATAGTAGCTAAGTCACACATGCTATGCTGGCTAATATATTTGTGTGACCCACGTCATCAGTAGTCCCCAACTCTCTGGGCGTGAATCCAGGGGGAGAAGAGGAGTACGCATGTCTACCGAAGACAGAGGTAAAGGCAAGAACCGCAGATTTATAAGATGGTAATCTGCCAGAAGGTATCTAGAAGAAGTATATATATATGGCACGATAGAGGGAGAAGAAGAAGAAAGAAGAAGAAGAAGTGTTATAGATTAGGCAACTCTGCGAGACGTCGCTAGTGGGGGAGCGAGAGCTAAAAGACAAGGGTCCAGGGATAAAGCTATTAACAGACAGCGGACTGACAGAGACTGTGAGACTAAGGTAGAGAAGACAGACGAATAGCTGGATTGCCGTACAATATAGAGCTGAATAGCTTTAATACAAGGGAGGGAGAAGATGTTTGCGATGTGGAGTTAAAGGTGTAGCTGCATTATAAGAAGTGGGCGAAGTGTGTTGCCTGGTCAACAATCGCAAGTTGAGCTGACAGATTAGATCAGATTACTGTAGGCTTCTACCGACCTCACAACTTACTTCTCTCTCCAAATAAAGCCACGATGACACTTCCTTCACTACTACCTGTACAAAAAGTCATGTCTCGAAAATGTCAAGTAATAGACGCGTGTTGCGATCCGGCAGCATCGCTCCCGCATCATCAGAACCCAAGCCCTCTCTAGTCCCAGTCCCAGTTCCAGTCTCCTCACCCATAACCTTCCACCCCGCAACAACAAGATCCCCTCCCCCGCTATCGCAAGACCGAATCCTCATCCACCCACGCACCTCACCCCTCCGCAAGAAAACCC
>QGMF01000654.1:0-21616 GCA_007821475.1 Lachnellula arida
GTTCCGGATTCGGTGCTGGCGAGCGCGGCCGAGAAGCAGTCGACGGCTTTGTCGTATTCTTCGGCGCCGTAGAAGAGCACGCCCAGCCCGACTTGCACGTCTGGGTCCATGTGCTCACCGTCTGGGGAGAGCTGGGCCGCGCCGATGAAGAGGTCGGTTACCTTTTCGTGGAGTTGGTGGCGGTCTGTGAAGCCGACGTCTGCTTCTGAGGAGAGGTTGGAGGGGGAGACGATGGTGGGGTATTTGATTGATAGCCAGCGTTCTAGGGTCCGGTATGCGGTGCTGTCGTAGCCTTCGTTCGTGTAGCTTACTGCTAGGCCCATGAGAGCTGTGAGGTTGTTGGGGTCTAATTTCAACGTCTGTTCTAGCGCTCGGATTGCTGGGGTTTCTTTCTCGTTCTGTGCTTGTGCTGAACCAAGGAGTACCCAGGCTTCGATATGTTGCGGATCTTTTTGAACTGCTGCTTCGAAGGCTAACGCTGCCAGAGAGAGATTTCCACCCTCATGCATTATCCGTACACCTTCGTCAAAAGGATTAGTGGCATCCTTGAAAATATTGTCCTCCTCAAACATGTACTCTCCCAGTTGCGGGTCTCGGAATGGCGATGGATGTGTTCCTAGAGATTCAAAACCATCCCATTGCTCCAGGTCGCCCATATGGATGCCCATTTCACTCTCCATGGTATCATTATTAACCATCTCCCTAGCAGCCGCAGTCTCAGCTTGTATTCCTCTCCAAATAGATTCGAAATCGCCAAAGTCATTGGTTTCGGATTCAAGGACTGACCTGTCCATTTGATCAAGCTCTGCCTCTCCGGCTAGAGCTTCTTCCTCTTCCCGTCCCTGTAAATCAATCTGCTTGAACTGTTCTTCCCAGTGCTCGTCGTCGAGCTCTACCATTTTCCCTTTTCCCTTGCCTTCTTGTTGTAGGTTTTGTTGTGGCGTGAATGACGGCCTATTCATCATCCCCATTCCGCCCATACCCATGCCCATACCACCCATTCTCATACCCATCTGTGGTCCTCCTTGGTAGCTCGAATACCCATTACTCTGGGCCATAGGGCTTGCCGTCCGCGCCGGGCCTTGGTTCATCTGCTGAAATCTCTGGAAATCGGCGGGACTAAAGGCAGTACCTTTAGGAGCTTGGAATGAAGCCTCCATCCGCGCCCTTTGTTCTACTGAAGGGTTGAATTCTTGTGCCCATCCCCCAATCCCAGGTGAGGTTGAGCCAGTACGCATATGCGGGTTCTGGTGTAGGTTATGTTGCTCCATAAAAGCTTCAGGAAGCTGGCCATTTTGCTGCATGAAATCGTTCATCATCTATCAACACAATATTAGCAATATATTCTTCTCTTTCCGCACACCATATATATTCATAGGTTCCACTCACATTGTCCTGACTCCCATTCATGCCCCCAGTACTCCGCATACCCTGCAGATTAGGACCTGGCCCCCTCCCCACCAGCCTGTCCCTCTGCAGACTCTTGTCATCTTGTACATGTTTCGTAAACTGGCTGAGAGGGTTGCCCGCCGTCGAACACTCGGCGCCGCCCATAAAAGACATATTTTGTTTGATGCGGGGGGGAATCGGATGTGTAATCGGTCGCCACTATTTTTACTAGTTTTCTTAAATGCGAGGAACAAAAGTTTCCATAAGTTTGTAAGTTTGTGTGTGAGAGTCGTAATTGCGTAATGTAATGTACAGGACAAGTATGCCGTAGAAGTTTGTGGTTTTTGTAGAGAACAGGAAGATTGTAAATGTCAAGAGTGTGGGGAAGTCTTTGGAATCCGTTTAACCCCAGCCGAGGTGAATGAACGGAACGGTTAGGCTTTGGCAGCCTTGTCTCAAATCACATGCCGTTCAACTACATTCATAATCAATTACTCACCACGGACTAGCATACATACACAAAAAGTAGAATATTTGCAGGATTGTATTCATTAATTTACTGCTAATTGACTTGAGAAAATTTTCCGAAGACAATCGTGAGTGGAGCTGAAGGTTCTTCATCGATCTCGATCTCTCTACGCCTGCCCAAAACCCCTATTTTACAACGATAAAAATGCAATGAGCTTTAAGACAAGATATAGAAAAGTCGAGTTCATCAAAAGAATTGAGCCCCATATAATCTCCCACCAGCTTTTTGTTACACTCCACCATCTCATACACGCGTGCACAGTGCGTCCTATGCCAAACGTTGTACACTCTCTATATCGGACATCCCCCACGATTACATCTCAACGATCGATTAGAAATTCGATTGGGGACGGCCACCACCGAATCCACTTGCACCACCTTCGTTGGCTCTCTCTTTGTTGCCTAGACTGTAGTCAACTCTCAACTTCCGGCCGTAGATCTCTTGGCCCTTGAGAGTCTCCATTCCCTTGACGGCGCTGTCAACATCGACAAAGTCGGCGTGAGCGAATCCTCTTGGCTGACCAGTGCGTCTGTCAATGGCAACGCGGACATCGACGACGTTTCGGATATCACGGAAGAGCTTGTTGAGATCAGCATCCGACATCTCGAAGGCAAGGTTGCCGATGAAGAGAGTCTTGGATGGTGGGTTTGTGGCTTCATTCCGACGGGTCTTGTTCTGGTAGTTGACAACAAGACGGCGGCCTTCGAAAACTTCTTGGTGCTTGGCTTCGATGGCAGCGGCGGATTGCTCGAGGGATTCGAATTCGACGTATCCGAATCTTCATGAATGTTAGCTACTATGCCGAGTGAAATACGAGTAGAATCTTACCCTTTGCTCATGCCTCTAGGGTCAGTTGCAATGGTGGCGGACTTGATCTCTCCAAATTGACCGAATTCTCGCTCCAGGTCAGCGGCGGTGACGTCGAAAAGCAAATTTCCAATGTAGACAGAGGTAGTAGGGGTCAACTCCGGGGCGTCACGAGGAGGTCCGCGACGATCACCTCCTCTATCTCCTCTGTCAAACGATCGACCACCCCCATTGCGGTTGTTTCTATCAAATGATCTGCCACCTCCATTGCGGTCGCCACCATAGCCACCACGAGAGTCACCATCGCGAGACGGTCTCGATTCTCTCCTGTCTTCTCTTGGCTGATAGGCAAGGCCTGCGGCAGCGGCAGTTCCAGCGGCAGTATCGACAAAGGTGTCCTTAGCCTCCTGAGCAGTCTCTGACACGCTCTCGGCAGCCTCACTGGCATACGTCGATGCAGTCTCAGTAGCAGAGTCTACGGCTGAGCTGACGGAGGAAGACTCGCCATCAGCGGATGAAGGAGAGCTGACATCATCGCTGGCAAACCGTCTGAATACTGATGGGGAGATACCAGTAGCTTGTACCTTTGATCTAAAGAGGAAGGGAGAGCAGGTGTTGATGGAACGCGATTGAGCGATCCAGGAGGTGGGTGTCGAGGAAGCAGCGCGGAAAGCGGTACGGCGGATGAGATGCCTTGAGTATTTGTTAGTTCTATAGATCATACACCGATGGACGGGGCGCATCATTGAGCTTACATGATTGAGGAATTAATTGGTAGAGGACTGGATGAGGAAGGTCTTCTGGATGTCTTGTGTAGAGGTGATGATTTCTCCAAATAATTTCTTGCACGACTTTTTTGCATGAAGCAACTAGCGCGGCGCTAACAACCGACGCTAGTTTGCTTTAGTAAACCCATCCTAGTAATCTGTTCTCCTGAGTTTGACAACACTTCTGTCACTCACTCACTCATCCAAAAGATATGAGACGTGATGATTCTTTCTGAGGTGAATTTATTATAGATACTTGTCAGTTCGGATCAAGCTAAGCTTCAACATTTCTCTCACGTTTACGAATAAAGTTCTGCTTTTTGCCCGACTTATTGCTTTAAAGACCTTAGTTTAAAAGTCTTGAAGCTTTCATTGATATCTAGTCCTCTATGGGAGCTGAGGAGCCCGGAGCTGTTTTAGGAGCTTATGTATCCTACTATGTTTTAGGCGTTGTCAACTTTTAATGTTCCACGCCTCCTGGGACATTATAAGCTGGTGCTGCTTTTCCTATCCACCGCGAAGCTTAATGGATACCTACTTTCGCCGAGATTTAAAAGGGTCAAAACTAATATCTTGCAGGTTGTGAAAGCTTTTCTATTGATTAACTCTTTCCAACCATTGTTTATTCTAGTTCGGGGATCTAAGCCGTGCGGCATGCCAGAACCAAATCGTAATTTATGTTTGTGCACAATTCCCACCATCCTCAACCAAACCTCCAATGCAACACCGGAAGCTGCAGCGAGGGGCATGAGAAGCCAGATAAGGCCGGTGCGGGTATATCAAACGCCAAGTAAACCATCCCCTTTCAAGCTTTTGTAGCGGCCTCTGAGAGGCGTATTCCATCAACGCCCTGTATTGTAGCTGACATCCCCAATTAAATGCAAAATGTTCCTTGCCCCCCAAAACGCCTTGTGGTTTTTATAGTTTTCCAAATGAAATAAATGGACGTGACGGCCACCAGTTCGATGGAGGGTATTATCGCATGAACGATCCCGCCAACCGTATAGTTGATACAATGACACAAACGAAAGAAAGTGACAGGCCCTAGTAACACACTTTAAGCCACCCGGCTTGTGATATAATGTAGTTGATCTGATTTATGCAAAAGAAAGGTTCAATGTAGGCGTAGCAATTGAAATCATCAAGGGTATATCCTTGAAACTGCCAACGAGAGCCGCTGGTGTCGTAGCTGCCCGTGAATATAAGACGGGATGCCGAGACTGGCAAGGTGAACTGCTGATCCAAGCATGCGTTTCAACCCGGGTTGAAAACGTGATATGACCGTCACTGACAGATACATCAGAACTTTGACACGGTCCAGTTCGAATCCAAAAATATAAGCTGCTCAAGCAGTTCAAGGAATATCCTGTTCTTAAAAGTGCTCGGGACCAGCACGGAAGCCGGTTTGATATTGAACTCCGCTCATTGCTTCTGGGCCTTGCGGGTGGCCGTTGATAGCGTTGCGAATCGGTGGTAGTTGTTCCGCCGATCTGATCACGTAGTTCTCATGGCGAGGGTTTTGGTCCATTGGGTTTGAGCCATAAACATTTGCCCTCATGGATGGGTACTCCGAGGACATGGGAGGCTGGGCAGAGTGTGACGAGTGTGTAGGCCGATGAGGACCAGCGAACGCAGCGAGCTCTTGGCGTAGCTGACTATTCTCCAATCGCAAGGCTGCAGACTCGCGGCGCGAGGTCTCAAGTTCGGCCTCCAACGACCGCACTCGCGAAGACAGGCGTGTGATGTCGTTCATGGCACGGCCATACTCCGATATAGCTAGAGTCAATCAGTATATGGCTTGCCTCAAGTGCTACGTTCAATTGCTTACCCTTAGTCAAGATTTCCCATTTGGAGGCTTTTGAGCCTCGCTCTTGTGGCATGAGGTCTCGGAGTTGATCAAAAAGATCTTTCATCTCGGTCCGACGTTTACGCTCAGCAAGCTTATGGGAAACCCTCAGCTCAGGGGTACGGGAGTACGGTTGGCTACCGCCTGGTGATGTACCAGCATCCCCTGATAGTTCAGAAACATGTCTGTGTTGCAGACTGTGGTGGTGAGTAGAGACCTGGAGTTCTGAAGACGCTCGAGAAAGTCGATTCAAGGCCTCTCCATGTTCGTCAAAACGTCTCTGTCCCTGTGGTAGGCGCGACTCCGTCGTATACGCACTGCTTGCGATAGAATCCGCAAAGGAGTTACGTCGGGAATCGTCGTTGAAAAACGATGTTCCCTGCCTGCTTGGTTCTTGATTTTCCTCGGGCCCAGTATTGTAATCCAGCGCCCATGCTTGACCAGGAATTGCGTTTGGTGCTTCAGCAATTTCTCTAGCCGTGGGCCCATGGATCGGAGGTGCCGTTTTTGAAGCCAAAATTCCCTTAGTTGGTGACAGTGGGTCACTTCTCTCTGAGAAACGCGAAGACCGAGGAGAGAACCCATCCGAGTACCGAAAGCCAGGTACCGGCCTTTCTGGTGCGCCCGGGTTTCTTTGCTGAGCCAACGAGCTCTGCAGAGACGTCGTGCTCTGATTATTAGAAGTATAAGGGGATGCACCAAGGCGCATATCGCCAAAATTTGCCCCCAGACGACTGTCGACAGATTCGCGGCGGGAATCTCCATTCATCGAGATGCTGCCGTTGTGTAAAGCCGAGTCGATGGTCTGTACGCTCAATCGATTGTGTGGAGGCTGATCATGGCCATCTGGCACGGTTGGCGACACAATGGAAGCAACGCTCATCGCGCCCACGGGCGAGTTCAGAGGGTGGGTCGACATGTGGTGGGCTACGGGGGAAGGCGTCTTCTCAGAATGGGAGGTTGGGTGCGAGAGGCTTGAATCTACTGGATATTAGTGAGTGAACATCTCAAGGTAGAAAGTCGCAAGGGGAAAGCAAGAATGTCTTACGTTTGGAATTATTTTGCGATGCATATGCCGAGTCTGCGCTACTTACTTCCCTAACCACAGTCGGCTCATTCAACATCGAAGAGATAGTCGTAGGCGGCTTAGGATGGTGTTGCAACTGATGACCAGGTGCAGTCTGATCCATTGTTGGTGCCAGTGTCGGTGAGGTCGACGCTCAGCGCAGGATTTCGGAAAGGCCGTCGAAGGAACGGTATCCAGAGCGGCAATCAAGAGACCGTCCGTCGCACAGCCAGATTGTTGGGGAAGAAAAGAGACAATTGAAATTTAAGAGTATATCTGCATGAACGAAAGACGTCGCGGCGTATCTCGAAGGCCGAAGAGGGTTGTGGGAGGGGAGAAATCGTCGATGATGCCTCGAGCGAGGTGGTAGTTGAAGTTTGTGGTGCTAAAAAGGGACCGGGGGGGTGTCGGATAGGCGTTAGGTTAGGCGTGAGTGGGTGATCGCCTGTACCGAATTGCAGTAAGAAGAGCGAGCGTGGAAGCGTCCCAGCGGTACCGGTATATAAAGCTTCTAGAAATTATGATTGTTGCAGGGCGTCGTTCGAGTCAGACATAAGCAGCGTGGGCGCTGAATACAAGAAGGGAGAAAATGGATGTTATGTGGATGTGTACCGTGGTCTGTATGCAGTGCGCTGAGAGGACCGGAAGGTATTAAAGTAGGGACGGTAGCGTGTGCTGACTGGGGGAGGGGAGGGGAGGGAGGAGGAGGAGGAGGAGGAGGGAAAGAAGACCGAGTGTGGATGAGCAGTGAGCACAGAGGCAGCAGCCAGCCAGCCAGCCAGCCAGGCAAAGTCAAAGTAGTCAGGACAAGGTTGCGGGAGACAGGCAATACGGAGAGAGGCGAGTCCCAGAGGGGGCAAGGGGGGGGGAATACACTGCTAAATAATAATGCTTGCAGCATGTGTGGATATGCGTTTTGTGGGATGCGAGTAGTGAGCAGATTGCTGGGTTCCAGGATTGCGTCCACGACTCCACGGGGGGGTCACACAAGGGAACAAGGGAACAAGGGAACAGGACAAGGACAGGACAGACAGGGTCCATGAATCAGGGATGGCGTCGAGGATGCGTGCGCGGGTAGGGTAGGGGTACTGTATTATTTTACGGTGCTTCTAGGGAACCCCGGCCAGCAGTAGTGGAGCCTTCAGCAGACGGCAGAAAACAGAAAGAACAGTCTTGTGGCTGTGGCTGACGGGTTTTGTCCACACGCATCTGACTTGCATCGACCCTAACCCCAGTGGGCTCTAGGGGCCTTGCTCACTTTAAAACTCAGATGTCCGAAAGAGATGCCCGAGGGACATGGCCGTGGAAAGAAGCCGAAAGATCCATCATAATTCAAAGTACTTTTAAGTGCTAGATGGCGATGCCGATGCCCATGCCCATGATGGATCCGCAGGCTCGTAGAGAACTATCGGTACGTGCGTGTGCATGTCCAACGACACCTGGGGCTTGATCCAGCAACTAATCCATCGATCTTGGACGGGGAGAAGGGTCTCATTATTGCCACGAGTTGAATAAGCCCAAGATGCTAGTACGGGTACTGATACTAGCTAAATGTTACGTTTCTTTTGAACGTTTCTTACTTATTATGGAGTACTCCGTACGGCACTTTAGCACTTTACGTAGCTACTTCTACAAATACTTATTAGGCTCTCCCCCGCGTTCTACGGGAGGGTCCACCGGTCTCATGCAGGTAGGCCATTCTTCTACTAGTTTCGCACCTGAAACGGAAAAAGAGAAGAGCGTGTTGTAGAAATACAAACTTACTTCGTATGTACAAGTACGGCCTTGCATGCAATGCAGCACGTAATAATATAGATCTCCCGCTTTGCATGAAGTAGTCGATATTCCAGCGTCAGGCCTTGCAAGATCACTGGGTAGTTGTGCAACTCGGGAAGTCTGCGCGTCTACCGGCACGCACACTGTAATGTAATGTAATGTAATGTAATGTAATGTAATGTAATGTACATACAGAATCTTGTACCTCGACTCAAGTAGCCGTCGTGGCCTTCATCTAATGTCATTACTGTGGATCATGGCAGAAGTCTCATATCTCGAGTAACTCGAGTCCTCTGCATGTCTTGCCAACGAAAATAATGTGGCATTTCTCGCCGGCAAGTTCCAGGACCAAGCCGTTGTAGAAGGCTTTCTATCAGATTCGTTCTTTTGGTTCGGCCTTACTCAGTGCATCTTAGCTTAAAGCGGCATATGGGTAAGGCGCTTGAAAGCTTGATATCACTGTGTAACCAGACCGTATACAATTGTTCTTCCTTGATAGGCGTATCTTAGGAAGCTGGTAAAGCACCTCAGATAGAAAGGATCTGCGGGAACTAAATGGTATCATGATAGAAAGTATGGAGTAAAGATGAGTATCAACGTACAGCTTGGGGAAGTGAAACATTTGAAGCATGTTTGTGATACTCATGAGATTTTGTGATTAAGGAATAATACACGGCAGAGCAAAGGTTGACTGTCGGACAGACATTGATGTCATGACCCCATACGGCAGTTTTGTGTGTTTTTGTGTGTTGCTTGCAAGTTGCAACTCCAGCACGGCCTTTTACTGAATAGTCGTTGTATCCATGGAGGTGTTCTTGATAGAACAGGTGCTTCACCGGACTTTCCCGTCCTACGTGCCCAATTGAGTCCAGACTCCAGCGAGGTGTCGGGATATAGATGCTCGTGCTTGTCTAACCACTTTATTGGAGAAGTTCCTCGTAACTTTTCTTTGGCGTTTTCTGGGAGTGGAAGTTGGTGTTTCATGTAGCGTGAATTAGGCATGGACAGTTTATGGGCACATTAAGCTTACCTCGAGTTACTCAAACATCTGTTATCTCGTGGGTCGGTGGTATGTTTCCAAGACTGAAGTATCATTTTTGGGGGCCATTTGGTAATAAAGCCCCTTTTAATCCCGGCAATCAAGGTTCCCCAACTCCTGCATCGGGGAACGGGATCCTCGTCATTTACAGTATTAGGGTAAATATTCTGCCCGTAGCATTTTGGCTAGAGTATCACATTGATTGAAAAACGCCAATGTTGCATGTCGCAGGGCTAGCCAGGCCTTGAATGGAAGGAGGATTCATATCGATAAACTCCCGAGCCCCGGTTCAGGCTTTGTTTGGTGGCACTTGCACCGCAAATCACCGAAATAAGGACGAGACAATTGTGGCTACCACTCTGGAGACCACTCTGGAGTACGGAGTAGGAGTCTGGACCTAATCTAGTACAGCATCAATCATGCCATTTCCTCGCGCTTGACTCTCCGCAAGCGCCTGGAAATTAGACGCATATTCTCTCTTTTGAGGTCTTCCTTCTGGCATGATTTGTCAATTTGGCCGTTCCGCAGTCTGCAAGTCTAATCTCTCAAATATATGAACCCGATAGGGAAAAGGAAGTACCGGTATATCTCCCCACTTGACCATCACGCTCTTCCGTTTTCACGCGACATAATCATTAACCACGGGGCATGAACGTGGTAAACTCGGGATCTACATTCCTAGCGGGCATGAAAACGTGCTTTGACCTCAGGCACGTTCAAATGGATGTTGAAGCGTTTAACTTACTTGACGGCTGTTCTGTGACTCTGCTCTGTGAGATATACTAGAACGGGGGAAACATCCGATGCAACACAAAGTTTCCTCCCCTTCTAGAAGCTCACGGGAGGGTGTCCGAACTCCGGCTTCCTCTTGTTCGGACATCTCCATGATCTCAGACCTGTAGATCGGGACATCAAACGCGGGACACCAGGCCCCTTACCGTACGGTCCCTTCTTACTGGCTCTTCCCCCTACCGGTGTGAGGCTGGTGATGCTCAGCCATCGCATCGCGTCTTTAGCCAGTGATATCCGTTTGAGAATCCACGCACGGCATTGGTCAACAGTCTCTGGAGATTGATGCCTGAGACGACAAGAATTATCGTGGCACAGCCAAGATCACTCCTTTTGTGAGCGGCTATTGGATACCGACTGTCTGGCACCCGCACACCCTGATGCATCTTCCTGACTGGGTGGTTAAATGCTTATGTGTGGATTACGGAGTACATCCGATGGATATTCAAGGCGTAGTATGCATCGGAGCCGTACAAATAATGCATCTCTCATTCCGAACGCTGAGCCCTATTCCTGAAAGAGGGCTTGCTCTTCAGAATACCTCCGTACCTTCAGTGCGTAGGTAGTATTCATGGCGCTGCCTCTGGTCTATTTTGTCAGGCTCGTGGCGCGAAGCCATTCCGGCATGGTACATAATCTGTGCAACCGTTCTAGTTGCGCCATTACAATGTCACCCTAAGGTATCTTTCTCCTTTTCCAATCCAGCCAGCTGCTAATGCGACGACGGCTATCACGTGCAACACTAAGCTGGACGATTAGTCGTTTTTGCTTTTTAGACAAGTCGCCATCTCCCTACCCCGCTTTGTCTGGAGAACAGTAGCAAGTGGACCAGAGGAAACCCAGATACAAATGTTCTTGGGTATCAAAGTTGTTATCAAGTACTCCGTAT
Organism: Lachnellula arida; assembly: GCA_007821475.1. Lineage (NCBI taxonomy): Eukaryota > Fungi > Ascomycota > Leotiomycetes > Helotiales > Lachnaceae > Lachnellula > Lachnellula arida. The sequence continues at coordinate 10,898 of QGMF01000654.1, forward strand.
ATTCCTCGAAATTGTTTGGGTGTATGTACACTGTACAATCCCGAATCTGGACTGCGGAGTTGTACACCCTCCATGCAAGATAGGGATCTGGCTGGATACCTGCTTGCTGCTGAGTACAAAGCACAGCATGTCCGTTAAATGACCACTTCGTCCAGACAGCTCAGTTCCAGAAATCCGGTCCGACGTGCAATTGCAGAGCTCAGGACTCTCATCTGTTGAACGCGGGGTACGCGCTCGCTAAGAAGTATTCAAGTGCTTACTCGTCCTGTGTCAACGCTGATGCAGAACGCTGCTTATCGGGGGCTGTCACCAAAGTGCAACTGGCCAACAGGGAGTTCAAACCCTTTAGGCTCAGCTAAGTAAGGTTTTCATACCTAGGTAATAAAGATGACATTATCAAACACATAAGCACGCTTTAGCCATACATTTACCAGGATAGGGACTCCGCACTTATGCATGTCATCTCTACCTGCATACGAATACCTATAAACTCGGCTCTTTCCATCGCGATATACTGTACGAAGTACGGAGTACACTCAAGTAGTAATTACTTGCTTGTCGAAGTCAAGATCAGGCTAATGGCAGTTGACGTCCTAGTGGATATTTGACTTTCGCCTTATCCGAGTAGCCTATTTCCTACACACTACCGGTACTCTACTGCTACTCCGTACACTACTACTGTACAAGTACAGTGAAGAGATCTGCATGATGTAAAAAGTTTGCCACTGGAGTCTGGATGCCAAGTTCTTCAACAACCTCAAAATGTGCTGGTCCAATTGACTCGGTTCCAGCTCGGGGATGCATCTTCCAAAGCCCAAGATCCATCATCATCCAAACTTTTCCCCAGAATTAACGATTGCTCCATGCATGGGAACCCCGCCCGGCATGATTCGGACGACGACGTGGCTACGGAGTATGATGGACACCGCAACACCGGCATACAGTGATCTGCAGTCCAAACGGGCCGGCAGTTCATTCCGACCTCAGGACACACCCGAGTCTGTTGGCCGCGCTGCTGCTGCGCTACATACGGAGTACATACCTTAGGTATAACATTACACAACCGGTCTATTGGCCAGGTTGCCACACGGTCCATCCAGGCACGGCTGCGTGCTGTAGAACGCAGGTAGGTGGGCGAAGGCGACACAAGATCATGTACGTTTCCACGCCTTGCCTTGCGCTTGCATATCCGGGTGACCCGACCCCAAGCAAGGAAATGAGTCAGTAGCCTCCTCCTATAATGTATAATGTCAGCCAGAGGCTTCAGCACCAGGAACAAAAAGCTCAAGAGCAAGCGTCGTAAAGTACTCACGCGATATCCAGATGCGCAAACAAACGGAAACCCTTCGCCAGAGTTAGATCTCACCACCGCTTAGCCATGGCCTGTGGGAAATTCTCGAATCTTTCCGCTGGGTACAGGACCCCCCTCCGTCCCGAAAATCGGCTTGCTGCAGCCAACATAGCATCGTAGCACGGGGCTATTGACAGAACACCAGATGCTGCACTGCTCCGTACTGTTGGAGCCAGGAGGAACGAACGGGTGGGGCGACCCTGTTACCCGGATGCTGGAAGCCGGCTTCTAGAATGAGATGGATGGATGTTGGTGTCTGCCGCGATCGGTGGAGTGGGTCTGGGTCTGCGGCTTCGTGTGATGGTGATGGTGATGGGGATGGAAAGATGGGGTGGGATGGATGGGGATAGGGATGTGCGTGGAGATCGGGTGCATGGTGTACGGGGGTTGTATCTGTGTTTGGTTTGGAGCGGGGATTGTCATGAGATGGATTTGCTGGCAAATGAGGATGGAGATGGGATGCTTTTGCACGCTTCTAGATGCTGTCACTTCAGACCGTGTTTTCTATCACTTTGGCACGCTTATGAGAAGGTACACTGTAACGATGATGGAGATGGCAGCTCGTTCGTTGTTTCAGCTGGGCTGGTTAGATTTGTGTACTCTAGGTAAAGGACTAGATCCTCCAAACCATTATTGTTCTATCGATATTTCTACGCCGCGGAGATGTCCTCCTTGACCCCTTTACTCCATCCAAAGCACGGATTTCTATCCACTACATATCCAGATATTTTCCGATCCCTGAAATGACGTTCTAGCCTTGGTATACTTGTACGAGCTAAACTCTTCAGACATGCTGCCACCCAAGTTCTAGCATGACCTGCATCTCATTAACCAAACACTCCAGCCCGCTCTCCTCCCTCTCCTCCCCCTTTTCCCTCCCCTGACTCGCCCACTTCTTCACCCTGGCCTTAACCATCTTATTCTCGCTCCAATACCTCGCCCTACCAAACCCAACCCACCTCGCCCTCCTACTCTCCCACATCCCCGTCCAGCGCTCCCACTTCCTGGGCCACCGTCCCCCCTTCACCTCCGCCATCACGCCCTGCATCTTCTCGTCCCCGGCAATGCTCTCCGGCAGCGGCCCCTGCGGGTTAACGCGCACGTACGTCGACGCGTTGTACGTGACGCGCACATTGGGGTTCATCCACACGCCTTTCTGGGCGCGCAGCGCGTGGTTGTCGGCGTGGATGAGGCAGCATTCGGAGCCCTCCAGGTGCTCGGTTGCGAGGGAGTCGGGGATGCCGCGGAACTTTAGCTGCGGGTCGGAGTAGAAGGGCGCGGCGGCGAAGGAGACCAGGCCGTTCCAGCAGGATTGGAGGGGGATGGGTTGGAGTGCGAGGAGGGGTTGGAGGGAGGGGCGGGAGAGGAAGTAGGGGTAGTGGATTGAGCTTGTTTTGAGGCCGGATGAGTCGCGCAGGGCGAATGTGTCGTAACTGATATGTTGTTAGCGATGGTGTGGTGAGGTGATGGATTGGAGATGTGAGGACTTACTATGTATCAGCGTTACTTGAGAAATCCATCGCGCACACAGCAGCGTAATCTCCCTCCCTCGTCGAGAGCAAGGTCGCGACATCTTCATTCTACTTACAGTCAGCACGAGCACCACATCATCACCCTCTTCCAAACAGAACCACGTGACATACCGTAAACACAACATCATTAACCCAAAGCACCTTATCGAACCTCCTCTCAACCAGAAAAAGAGGCTCCATAGCATGATTCCTCGACTTAGCCAGATGCGGAATCCGCCTCTTCTCCCACCCCCCATCACCAAAGCCCTCTCGCCCAGTATACACCCACCCCTCCCTATTCCCCGGAACATGTTTCTGCGCCTCCATCTGCTCCTCCATACTCTCGCCCAACACAATCCTATTCTGCACCCCAAGCGCATTCAGGCGCTCTTCCAAATCCCTCAAAGCCCCCTTCGTATCATCCAGACTGCCCGACTCCGAAATCGACACGAAGACGTTCGCGGGCCCCAGGAACGAGACGAGCGAGAGAAGTGCCGCGTTCCAGTAGAGCCGCAGCATGTATTCGGAGTTCCGCTGGATGGACACGATGAATACCTGCTCGCGGGCTAGGGGCGCGGAGAGTTCTGATGTGCGCTGGGGGCTGGGCGCCCCGCTTGTGTTGAGCAGGTAGTCCAGGAATATGAGGATGGTGAGCGTAAGGAGGAGCAGGCGGGGACGGGAGGAACGCCTTGAGGAGCGGAGAAGACGGGAGAGCATGGTTCTGTTAGGGGATGCTCGGCCATGTCATGATATTATATATAGGGGGACTGATCTGGATCACGTGACGAGATTGCGAGTTGGGTTGGTGTTGCGGCTGTTCTTGCTGTTCTTGTCGCAGAAACAGAGGATAAATGGGTGGACTGTAGAGAGACGCCAAAGGAGTGTGGTTGGTGAGCGATATAAATAAGGCAAGAATGCTAGATTTGAGGACTTGAGACCTTGAGTGTTGTAAACTCTCTGATGGGGTATAATAGTCGTCTTCCTTCTTAGCTCCCTTCGGTCGGGAGCTAAAAAGGAAGACCGATGGGGGTACGGCGTACTCTTCCTAACCACTTGATTGGCCAAATAGGGTGTGCACTATTCAAAGCGTATTATTTAAACCCTAAAAGGAAATCAAATTGCTTTTATTCCGCACGGAGTACAGATGTTCTTTTTAAAAATTACGTGAACGTCTCGTATATGCCACCAGTGCATATAACGATCTTCATGCTGCTCCTTCTACTCGTTGTTTTTTACCTTTTTTATGTCTGACTGACGTACTTTTTTACCCCACAAATGTATATGCCGCACCACTCAAGGAACTTACTTCGTAAGTACCCCGATTACAGGGCCTTTACTCCGCAAAAGCCACAACTCAGAAGCCTCATTTTTAATTAGTGTGTTTCAGGGTCTATACTTGGACAACCAGTTAGACCTACAGGATCGTATCTATCTACGCTAAGTAGTAGATTTATAATGGGATAGTTAGTGTTGGTATATACACATAGTGCACTGGGTGAGCCTAGATCACGTATTCAGTCGAGTTTATCGGTGGTTACGTGGTTGCATTCTAGGTTGTAGAAGAGGTTCTAGCTAAGGTTGCGGCGATGAGGTTATACTCATCGCTGCTTAGTCATCGGAGCTAAGGTCACGTGTGCCACGTGACATATACATTCCAACAGTTAGACTTTAAAAAAGCCCCGGGTTTTTAAAAGTCGTGGCATGTTTTCTATTTATAAATTTATTAGAATCGTATAGACCAGATATGTATATAAAAGTACCAAAGTCGTAATAGAGAAGCGCTAATCAATGTATTAATCCTCCCTATGAATATTTGCCGAAGTGTTTACTATCATCAGCGTCAGCGTCTAGCCTTGCAACATACACAACATGCAGAACATGAGAGACTTCTCTAGCTACCTAGGTACATATCAACATTGAATACTCGTATATACTACTTCTTACTTGTGTAGAAAAGAAGTCTTTTGTCCACCTCTTTTACTGGTCATCAGCCGACTCTATGTCGTGTGAAACATTGCCTCGACTCTCAACATCCAGCAATGTTCAGTAAATGGCGGGATTCATAACTTACGCAAGGGCTCGGTCACATTGAATGCGCCTGCCTCTAGGAGTTCCTACATAAGATTCCGAAAATTGGCCACGAGGGTGAAGAAAGTTCCTGCTGCTCGGGACTCAATTCATTGACACTTGAACATCGGATTGTTCGGATTGTTCATATCTTGGCTCTACGAAACATGTGTCAAGCGTTCCATGCGTGGGCGTTAATAGGTAGCACGCATGTCAAATACCGCCTGGTATGCAAGAGATTCAGAGAGAATCCGCACGAGTATCCAATCCCGACACCATATCCCACTTTCAGAACGCTGGACAAAGGCATCATCATTTGGGGGCTGCACCAGCATTGTCCATGTTGGAGATGTCCCGAAACTCTACTTCCTGTGGCCGAAAGCCGAAAGACACTGATTACTATCGTTTTACTTGCAGGAGCTGACTGGGATTGTGATTACTGAACCAGCCTCGGGCCGGCGTATATATAGTACTCGGTAAAGAAGGGGAGAAGGTTTGTATTGCCGAACCAAACATCCACGGTTAGAAAGCAGAAAAGTCCTCGGTATTTTCTTGTCGGTGTGTTGGCAATTGTGTCGATCTGATCTATTTGACTTTTAGTTCCCCGCCCAAGTGTTAGATTTTGCGATCCAGTCCACTTTGATTACCAAGCACCAATAAGGCGCCACCAGCGCGCTGGTGGAGTGATGGTGATATTACAAACCAAGATTTGCATTGCAGCATCTAGAAACTCTATGACGGATGGCCGGTCAATGCACTCACTAAATATAAAGGTAGGTGCCATTTCCCTTTCTTGCCTTTTGCCGTTCAAACTTACCCTCTCAACACGCGCCTCCCGAACTTTCCCAACAATATATCCCACTATCAGCAAGATGTCGGAATCAAGCCTCTTCAAACCCCTTAAAATCGGCAGTCTCCAACTCCAAAACCGCATTGTCCTTGCGCCACTCACGCGTCTTCGTGCCGATGATAAACACGTCCATTACCCATTCGCCGCCAACTACTACGCGCAGCGCGGTTCTGTCCCCGGCACCCTTCTAATTACCGAAGCAACCTTCATCGCACCCCAAGCAGTCGGCCTTCCAAACGCCCCCGGGATCTGGAACGAAGAGCAGATCAAGTCCTGGAAACACGTGACCGATGCCGTGCACGAAAAGGGCTCTTTTATATTCCTGCAACTGTGGGCACTGGGACGAGCCGCCTACGAAGGAGTGTTGAAGGCAGAACTGGGCCCCGATGCTCAGGTGAAGAGTGCGAGCGATGTCCCGATTGAGGGACAGGCTGTGCCTACGCCTTTGACGGAAGCTGAAATCCATGAGTATATTGGACTCTATGCCCAGGCTGCGAAGAATGCTATTGCAGCTGGTTTTGATGGCGTGGAAGTCCACGCGGCCAATGGATATTTGATTGATCAGTTTACGCAAGATAATTCGAACAAGAGGACGGATAAGTGGGGTGGAAGCGTGGAGAATAGGGCTAGGTTCGGCATCGAGGTTACCAAGGCTGTGGTCGATGCCGTGGGTGCCGACAAGACTGGTATCAGACTAAGTCCCTACTCGGTATTCCAGGGCATGAAGATGGCGGATCCCGTCCCTCAGTTCACATACTTTGCCGGAGAGCTCAAGAAGCTGAAGCTGGCGTACCTCCACGTCGTCGAATCGAGGGTAGCTGGAGGAGGTGATGCTGAAAATCCTACTGAAGAGCCACTCGACTTCTTGATTGACCTTTGGGGGAAGACAAGCCCCGTCCTGCTTGCTGGAGGCTTCAAACCAGATACCGCCAAGGCAGCTGCCGATTCGGTGTACAAGGATAAGGATATCGGCATTGTCTTTGGGCGATACTTCATCTCGAATCCGGATCTGGTGTTTAGAATCAAGGAAGGCATTCCGCTCGAGCCGTATGATAGAAGCAAGTTCTATATTCCAAAGTCGGAAGATGGATACACCACTTATCCCTTTAGCAAAGAGTTCGAGGCTGCAAAGGTGGCAAAGCAGTAGATAGATGGTATTAGAGAGATGGCATTCGAGGAGAAACCTTTGAATAGAATAGAGAGTAGAATGAATGATGATTTATGAAAAGAGCTAAAATTCACATCAACAGCTCAACTTGTGTCCCATTTGTACGACCACGCTCAGGGGCTCGCTTCATGTAAGCGCAACAAAGCATAAGTATACAAACCAAAATAATGCAAGTATATCTCCGTACCTACTTTACCTAGGTACCAGTACTCCGTACACCATCCAACCCCCACATCCATCCACAGTAAAAGCAGCAATCCCCAACCAACCGGTACTTACCCATCCATCGCCCCCCATCCCATCTCCCCCCATCCATCCCATCCTCCAACAACCCCAGTCCATCCGAACCCACCACTTTACGTAGGTAGGTACCGGCTCCTTCCTTCCCCAGATACCCAAATTACTTCATACATACAGCAACACGGATACTCCGTACGATACCTACTTACTCCATACATGACGCAGGAACCCTTACTCCGTACTTGTCTCATTGTCCGTCTACTTATACCCATCCAATGCATACTCCACTCCGTATAGTATGCCATGCAACGGTGCAACCCCAAAGCGTGCTACAATAACAATACCCGTACACTACGCAGTGCAGTACTGCACCGTACCCAATTAATAGTCGCAACCCCAAGTCGCAACTCAAATCGGATACAGTAGTATTTAGTAGTAAGTAGTAGGCCCGAATTAACCATGTCTTTCTTCCCTCCTCCCTCCTCCCTCCTCCTTTAGGTAATTTACTCCTACTAACTCCTTCCCCCTCCTACCGTAACCTAACCTAGCATAACCTCGTGCCCGGCGCCCGCACTCGTGCATCGGATATCGTCTTCCTATTCCAGCATCCCTGTACCAAGCGCACGCTACTCGCACGCGGAAGCGAGGAAGCCAGGGGGGAGTGGGGAGTGGAGTGTCAGATGTGCAGGCAGGTGTTGATAAAAACAGGGTTTTTAGGGGTTCAAATGTACTATGTTTTTGGACTAAGGGACTAACTAATTAGGCTATTAGGAGTGCCTACTATATAGGCAGTCCGTCCTCTAGCATAGATCTAGGGGTGAAACCAGCGGTGTGCCCCTCTATAGGGATACCCTAGACACGCTAGATATTTTAATACTCCCACTTAACCCTGTGATCTTGTGCTAGGAACTAAATATAGATATGAATCAATCTATAAGCTATAGCTATAGTTATAGGTGAGATCTATTATAGAACTTTATAAGATTTGATTATATAGTCCAGATAATAGCTTACTGCATACCTTTAGCAATGCTTGAAGAGATATAGTTTTCACTAGTAGGACGTAGTACTCCCATAGAAGGTGGAAGTAATACTTCTACTAAAGTGATATAGAGAAGAGAATAAAATAATACTCTCACTAAAGCATAAAGGCTTTAGGATAACGCTAGATAGATAATTATAATTTGAGACCTATTTTCTTTAGTCTGGTGTGTTCTCCTTATTTTCTTTAATTAGACGGGGGGGTTCCTCTTTTTCTTTATAGAGCGCTGATTCTCTTTATTATACTCTTATCCGACTCGTTTTGCCTTGCTATTTATTATAAACTCTAGGATATTAACAAGTCTAAGTAAGCTAAGAAAAGGTGCAAATTTTTAGGGACTGAGAGGTTTAGTGAGGATATTAGTAACCTTATCTCTAGTTAGAATAAACTAGACCTTTAGTGTATTCTGCTCTACCTAATTACAAGTAAAGTGATACTAGATATTAATATACTTTGTTTAGGCATAGAACTAAGGGTTTTTGACTAGGGCGATAGCGCTTTAATTATCGGTAAGTATAACTATTAGTTTATTATCTTTTATAATATTAAAGTGCTTAAGTAGTTAATAGAGCTAGATAGCTTCCTTTGCTGCGTTGCATAAGGCGGTATATTCTGCTTTATAAGAGGAGAGCACTACTATTGTGACGGAGCTGGAGCGCCGTCATGTGATATGGCTGCCTTAAGGGCCTCAGGCCGCTGAGCGCCTTTAATTCTCTTCGATCGTTTTATCTTTGTTCTTCACTTTGTATTCTAAGAATAGATTTAGGAAGACAGAAGCCTTGTCTGTCACAACTATAGTCTATTTCTTGCTTGACTATAAGATTGCTACTCTAGCAAGAATAAAGGTGTAACCGCTAATTAATTTTTAATCGCCTTTATCGTTTGCCTAATCTGCGTTAGTAAACCTAATAAGTTTTTTATTAGTATATCTACCGCTATACTTAAGTCCTATATCGATTATACTCTAAAGATATTATATAATCCTTTTCACTGCCTTCTAGTGATCCTCTATTAGATTTAATAAGAACCGACTTACTAAAGCTACTATAAATGCGATGTCTAGGCGGGTGCCTAACATTGCATATATTAGAGACCCTACTATAGATTAATATATTATTCTAAACTCTATGGTAGCCTCTAATCCTTTAGTAGCCTTTAGTAGCATGTATTTTTTGTTTATTAGAGTCTTCTTAGTTAAGGCATTCTATATGCTAAAGTTTTTAAGGAAGGCTTTAATGTATACTGCCTAAGTGAGCTTTAGGGTTCGATCCCTTAGGTTTTGTTCCACCTTAATCTCTAGGAAGAAGGATATAGGTTTAAGGTCCTTTATCTTATATTAGCTAGCGAGTTATTTCTTGACTTTCTTAATTGCCTTAATATCTGGTCTAATAAGGAGTAGGTTGTTAATATAGACTATAAGTGTTATATTACCTTTTAAGAACACTATAGTATCTTCTAGGCAGGGTTTAAACCTAAACTCTAGGAGTGCCTCTTATAGTGTTTTAAACTAGATTCGGGGAGCTTATTTGAGTCTATATAAGGCCTTATTTAGCTTATAGAGTTTATTCATTCTCTCTATATAGCCTATAGGTTGCCCTATATAGATAGTCTCGTTAATATCGCTATATAAGAACGCTATAATAATGTCTATTTGTTTGATATAGTACCTGCGGATAGCAGCGATTGCAAATAGTGCCTTATAGCTTATAGGCTTTACTATAGTAGTAAAGGTTTCGTTATAGTTTAGGCCTTTAACTTATTTAAATCCCCTTACTACTTATTAGGCCTTAAATCGATTAATATTACCTTTAGTATCTCTCTTGATTTTAAAGATCTATTTTCCGCTAAGTATCTTATGCCTTAGAACGTGGACCTTATTAGTATTAATTAAACTCTAAGTGTTATTCTTATATACTAGAGAATCTATTTCTTCATCTATAGCTCTTCTCTAGTAAGCTTTATTAGGTGATTTAATAGCTTAGTTATAGTTCTAGGGCTTAAGTGGTTCTAAGAAGATTAGGTGAACGTCGTTTTTAATAAAGAATCTAGTTAGTAAGAGGTTAAAATATCTATTAGATTTTATAGCGTCTAGTAATAAATTATCTGACTTGATATTAATAGGCCTATCAAGTGATTTATTAGCCGCAAGAAAGGCTATAGCTAAAGGCGGTTAACTATTACTAGACGCAGCAAATGCTATGGCGGTGTCACTTTTAGCCTTTACGGTTACTTTAATTAGTGATAGGTCTAGGGCAAATCTAGAGGCGAGATGAGTATTCTAGGGAGCCTGCCAGTCGCTTCCAGCGGCATTTTATATATTAGGTTGCTATAAACCTTCCCCCTTAAACTGCTATATAATAGACGGCAGCGTGAGACGATTATTATTTGAATGAGACGGTTATAATAGGATAGAGACATCCTACTATAGGAGATAGTCTATAGTAGCCTATAGCAGTACCTCTTTAGCAGCTATTAGCGCTAGGTAGTTAG
>QGMF01000655.1:0-21540 GCA_007821475.1 Lachnellula arida
GTATCGTATTCCCCAACAAGGCCATATTTCCCTCCATCCATCCATCCATACATACATACATACATACATACATACATACATACATACATACATACATACATAGCTCGCATCGCGTCAAGTACACAATCCGCATAAAAACGGCAACAAACACACTCACACTCACAACCAAACACCAACGAACCCTATTAATTACCAGACCATCCATCCCAAGCACCAGCCATCCATATCCCCTCACCACACACACCATAACCCATCTCACCCATCTCACCCATCTCACCCAAAACCATCCATGTAATTCATTCATTCACCCACAACCATCCCAGAACATGCGCGCGTACGCGATGAGGAATCGACGTATGAGCTAGCACATCATATAGTAAAGTCCAGCCAGGTTTAGCATAGTCGCTGTCTTAATCGCTTGCATACCCTACCTATAGTATACTATCTCACCACCTCCTTCTCCTTCTCCACTCCACTCCGCGCCACAAAAAGAAACGTCGCGATATACTCCGTAGGTAGATGAAAGAAGCATGCATGCATGCACTAGCTTACTCCGTAATGCTCAAGTGAGGTGGGTGGGATATGAAAAGTCCGACTGATCAGGCAGCAGGTCTTAAAACATCCTATAGGAGTTATGTATAGAACTAACTCTTGACATAACAACTCGATCCGGGCTCCTTACTGTAGCTCCATATCAGAGGAAATCGGCTTTTGGTATGGTATGAGGTAAGCTCGCTCGCTCTATACAGTAGAGAGAGGTGGTGAAGCTGAAAGAAATGAAAAGAAAAGAAAGGAGGTTCGTGGTCGTGGTTATAAGATGGATAGATAGCGATATTTCTTTCTGGATCTTGCGATCGATCCGGGGGTGTTTATGAGTGTTACAGTGTATGCATACATCGAACCACGTCACGCACGCACGCGCTGTTAATATTTGAGTAAAGTTAAGGGAATAAATCAAGGGATGAAATAATTTCTGTGCGACTTGGATGGAAAGGGAATGGTAGGTGTGAACTTTCGGGTTCATTTACTGAATGTAAAACGGGATAGAAGGGGGAAGAGAAAAGCGCGAGAGAGAAAAAATTGGTGCTGTGAGATTGATATGAGACGGAAAACTCTCACAGCTGGGAGGGGTACTGAGAAATGGAGATATAAATATGAATGTCGAGAGAGTTTTCAATCTCAGCTGATTGTATTTCCAGGTATACATTTCTTAACTTGAGCCCTAAAGTGAAGTGACAGATTGGTGTACGTGAGGGTACAGACGCATCGCCTGGTTGACTCCTGTAATGGCTCGACTCCGCAACCCCCATACCTCTTCTGCCGTAGGTGGTAATTGTGGGTAGTAGTATTTATTCGACAGCCTCCTACAAAACTGCATTTCTGCTACCATACCCAGACAACTCTTTCCGCAAGCCCAAGCATATCATTCAAGGCCAGGCGCAACACCGAATCTGACCACTGACGCGTCCAAGGTTTCCGAATCCACCAGGACAATCTCGCCAGTCTCAGCAAATTTAGGAACCGCAATCAGCCGCACCATTTGTCCTTCAGGCCCCTCGATCATCGCAGTGTCGAATTGAGGCTGCGAGCCTACGAAAAACAGATGCGGACAGGTGTTCAAGACGAAAGGGTCGTCGTCTTGGAATGGATAGCTCCCTAGATATCGTTAGATTATATACCTCTGAATAGATAAATAAAGCTGCAAACTTACATAATGTATCCGGCGCAGTTGGTGCACAGCATCGCCATCTACACATTGCCTCCATCATACCAAGTCTATCCTCACTCTCCACATACTTAAACACATCATCGACATTTTGCCCACCAGTCCCCAACACCTTCCAGCCCTCGATCTCGCCATCCCAAGGATTGGTGACGGTGTCGAACCAGCCCGCCTGTTTCTCCTCGCCTGCTACAGGTGGCATGCCACCATATGCTCTTGCTTGCGGAAACATAGCAGCATGTATCGGTTGTTGAGGCAAACTGACATTCGCAGGATCCGTATAACCAGGAATCAACGTAACCGGCAAACTAGGTAGCAAAGTCGCAAGGAAGTTATCAAAATGCGCGGTAGGAGCAGGATTGTATGCGCTACTATCATAACCATATTTTTTATGCGCGTTCTTCCTCGTGTTGCCAATAGTATCATGGGAAACAGCGTCAGCATCTAAAGCGATCGAGTTACCCGCTATGATGAGTCTGCTAATTTGAGATACAGTCTCTTGGGTTACGGGATCAAGAGCTTCGCCAAGGAGGAATTCGGTGAGGAGATTGAGTTCGAGGGAGTGAGAGGCATCTGTACCGGAGAAGCCGAGACCCGAGACAATGGCTATCTTCTTGCCATTGCTTACTGGCTCAGGCTTGTCCATGTCTTCGTCTTCATCTTTTGTTTTCGTGGAGGATGGTGGAGAGGAGGTATGCCAGCGCTCGGGTTGAGGTGGGAGATCGGGTACCTTGATATCGACAACTTCGAAGTCTCCGTTCGCGTTCTCGGTGCCCATAACCGCTATGATACAGCCTGTAACAAGCATCTCATTTGACATTGCTGATCCAATCAATCGTAGCCGCCCGGACTCGTCTTCCAGCATTATAAGATCGTCTCCTGAGGGTGATAGGTATTTTTGGCGTGGGGGGGAGCTGAGATCCAATGCTGGTCTAATTAGCACCGCAAATAAGTCCAGGTGCAGGACATGCTCACATCCTTCGAGATATCATCCAGGATATTAGGTTTCAGCGGCATCTCCATGTATATCGTGCCAATCACCCAGCATAGCTTCCCCTGCCTAACATCAAGCACTCTATCAACCCTCTCCACTGTCTCCCCCGCAATCTGGAAATCTTCCCACGCATCTGACGCAATCTTCTCCACGGCAGGTTTTAATTTCGTTAGGCGCAAGAAGTAAATGTCTGCAAATTGTTGCTGGTAATGCTTTTCCTTCTCCAGCGCGTACGTTTCGTGGGGTTTGTAGGAGGTGGACGCTCGCTCGAGGGCTGCATAGTTTTGACCGCTGCTAATTGTTAGCTACTGGATACTGAATAGCATTGGGAAGGGATCTTACGATGGTGCATGAAGGAGGTTTCCTTCCTCGAGGACCGCCATGTTGGTTGTTGTTACTCGTAGTAGGAATTGTTTGAAGGCGTCAAACGCGTCGAGATTTCTCGGTTGCAAACCCCGCGCAATTTTCGTGTAAAGGGGGACGTCACGTGAAACAGCCCCCTTTTCAATAACTACATGCCAAATCCGGTACAGATGTATGTTTCCGAGAATGAATCCATTAGTTGATAAAATAGCTTGTATAAATGAGTCCATTGTTTACGCAGGTCTCGCCCCTTTACTCGTTGGAATGCAATACGTTTGTAAGTGTTCAACATTTTCATTCCAGTCCCATTCCGTTATTAATAGCCATCCCTCCAAACCACCTTTAGTCTTCCTTCCATGGTACTAAAAACACACTCAACTGTCGGTGTGCTCACGTATAAGAAAACTCATAATTGAGCACCAAATTCCCAAACACCGACTTGCAAGGGCAGCACAACAATGGCACGCTTCACATCTCTCATCGGCTTCCTCTTCGTCCTCCTCTTCAGCACCCTAGCATTATCGCAAACAGAAACCCCCCTCACCATAGACACAAACAGCACCTAGTACGTTCCACTTCTCCCCAATTTCCATTTCTTCTCCATTTCTTCCCGACTAATCACAAGAAACGAGCAGTACAAAACCAACCCAGCCCTTCCCCACACTATCCACTACCCATGCATCAACAACCAAAGCAGTCGTCACATCATCCGGGGCAGTGGCGAGCTCCTCTGGGAAATCTGGGTCGTCTGGTGCGAATACTATGCTCGCGATTGATGTCTGGGTGGTTGCTGTTTCGAGTGTTTGCGTGATTGGGGGGATGGCTTTAGGATTTGGGATCTGATATTAGTCAAGGATAATGATGAGAAGCGTTTTGGGCTGCTGCTTTGGTAGGAACGTTAGATTGAGAGCGGCTGGCTAGAAAAGGGGGGTTGGAAGGAAAAGAAAGAGTTGGCGTTTTCGGGTATCTGCTTTAAAGGGTAATCGTAATTTTGAAACTTTTTGGAATGGGAACAGAAGGAAACAATAGAAATAATCAAGTAATGATAATAATAGTGCAGAACTATGGCAAAAGTACACTAGATCTCGTAGGATATTGACAAATCATTAATTCTTCCAAATACACTCAAAGTGGAGATACAACTAAAGGCTCTATTACCTAGCTTGAATCCAGAATAACTTTAACAACCCGCCCCGACTCATGGTCCGCCTTCAAAGTCTTCTCGACAAACCCCGGTAGCTTCGATAGCAAATCCTCCTGATAATAGTGAATTTCCTTTAACTTCCCAAGCTTCAACAAGATCTTCACAGAGCTTGTGATGTTTTGAACGTCTGCCGGCGGCGGCATAGGCCTACGATACCGGTAAGGTCAAGTCCCACGCGCTCAATTCCAGGGAAATGATTTCCCAAAGTCCTGCTTATGGTTTCCATGTGACTGGAATCAGGCCCCGCGATTGACATGCCAAATTCAATTCGTCGGATCAAGGCCATTTTGTTAGGCGGTGTTCGTTGTCTGAAAACTTGAATAGCGTGGACGTTTGGGTGGTGTGGCGAATGATACGGGCCATTGCCAACGAAAAAGGTGTTTTGAGAGAAGAAGACAATCGATGCTTCGGCGTTGATCTGCTTGCTCGCCCTGGAAAGATTCGCAAAGTCTTTGGGAGAGGATTTTTTGAAATTCTCGGGCATAAAAGTTGGTAGGCATGGATTGAAAATATCGGGGCATTTGTGCGTAGACATTGGTGATGTTATTGGTACGGGATTCTCGTAAACCACGACAAGGCCATAAATCATGTCGCGTACCTCCAAGGGAAGGCTGGTGAAAGTAGCCATTGAGATCAGAGTGATCAGTAGCCTGTCGAAGTCGGTACTAGAATGATGTCAAAATACTGGTCAACTTTCAATGGGGTTTTGGGTTTGCAATACCTGATGGCGGCGCACCGTCGAGAGTCAAAGCCAGGAAAATTGGCATGTACCGGAGGATCGCCTTTGCGACTTTCAAGCAGTTGACAAGCGCCTTAACTTGTAACCGCTGTATCTGCAAGTGACGTCGATATTTCTTGTGCGTTTTTCTCTGGTGGGAGGCAGGAGGGAAAGGTTGGGTGTATCTAGAAGAAGAGGTCAAAGTGGATGGGATGTCAAACTAGCTGGATTCTTGCTCTTTACACAAGAAGCAATTCACTTTCTGAGACTGTCACATCGTCAGCCCTGAAACATAGCTACGGCTCTCTAGATTCACCTGAAGACCCACAATGCCTAAAATCACAAACGGACTTAGTTGGGTGGCTCTTGTTAAAAGCAGGAGGAAAAGCAGAGTTCAAGTGCCGCGCGTATCTAGAAAAGAGGCGAAATCGGATGTCAAACTAGCTGGGTCTTTGCTCTTAAACAAGAAGCAATTCACACTTTCCGAAGCTGTCACATCGTCAGCCCCAAACAGCAAGTGTCAAGTCAAGGCGCTAGTCAAGGCTTCGATGCCTAAACTTATTCAGACAACGAGAATACACGACCCAGGAGTTACTTCCTCTTTCGTCTTTTCTATCTCGGTTCTTGTTGTGCAAAAACCAAACGAATATTAGGCGTCCTTCCCTGAAGTCTCGGGTATATTGAATTGCCGAGAATAGTTTCTCCAAGTAGGCGCCGGAACTTTCGCCACACTCTGCAAGTGTATATCCTCACTCGCCTCATTGGTTTCTTGTAATTCGCTTTCTGCTATGATCCGCTGATGACCTTTCCAACCATCCTGACTCCCGTTAACATACGTAGAGTTGCGTTGGTGAGGTGTCTCAAAAGTAACAGTGCACTCGGTTGTCTTTTGAATCTTAAGACTTGGAAAGTCTCCCAGCGGCTCCTCGGTGTCAACTGGGGGATTGACGCTTTCTAGCTCGAACACCCCTTGCGGGTTAATTCTAGAAGGAAGACCTATGAGGTATTGCGCTCGAGAACATGTATACGACCCTTCGGGAAATCTTAAGAGGAAGGACTTTTCGAAAGACGCCACTTCATAAGCTTTTTTGCCGACAATCATAGTCCATAGGTCCTGTCGCCCTTTCATGACGCAAAGTTCTAAAGCTTTACAGTGGAATATCTGCAAGGCATACGCACTACTTCTAGCGAGTTGACTGACAACGTGTTTGTGACCTCTTGCAACAGCCTTGTATAGTGCTGATTCCCCATTCCAATCAATGACACAAGGATTTGCCCCAGATCGCAAAAGGACTTGTATAATTTGCTCGTCTCGTCCAAGCTGAGATGCATACATCAATGGAGTGATGCCGTCATGTCCCTTGATGTCAATGCCAGCTATAAGATCACACAAATGCACCAGCCTCTCATAATCTGCAATCTCAATGGCCACAAAAACCAAGCAACCAAGCACCCAAGTTGTTGGATCTTCGCTAATTGTTAGGGCAAGCGCAGTGAACACATGCCCAAGAAGATCGTTGCTATGGTTATGATACGTTGCTGTATAATGAAGCACTGTGTCAAAGTCTCTGGCAGTTACGGCGTGCAGGCTTGGCAACTTCATTGCGGATCGTTCTACTGCATCAAATGCCCTCCCTCTTTGCACAAGATAGCGTTCTGGGATTTCACTTATAGCTACATCCGGTCCGGGATTGCGATATATTGCTAGCATGGCAAGTTGAATGGACAGGATCCTAACATATCTCATTTTGTTTTTGGCCCCGCATAGAAGAATCGAAAGGAGGTCCAGATCAGTATCTTCTTCGATCTGGAATAAATAAGCCCCCCAAAGAAGTAGTCTGCGAAAAGTATTCAGAGAATTGCGGGGAGTGATTTGGACCGAAACACTAAAGATTTTATCCATCAGCCATCCGCGGTCGAATGACTCAAGAAGTATGGTCGTTGCCAATTGATGCTCGTTGTTCTCGATGGCCCAGAGAAAATGTGACCTTCCCCTCATTATGGGCTTCATGTATGTCTCTAAACGCGCCCCAGCAGCCACTGAAAGTCCATATTGGATGGGCGAAAGTTTGGTCTTGTTCATCATGAAGCTGGTAAGAATTACCTTCTCCCTCTCGTTGTTTATAATGTATCCCAGGGGCTCCGTAATGCTCGGATTTATCGGTATGTTTAGCCGTCTCTGATGATCACTATTCTCGGGTTTGGTATTGTTTGCTAAAAGTGTACCGGCAGTGGGTAATAAGGCTCCACGTTCTAACAATAGCTCCACAATGTCCTTGTGTCCCTTGGACAGCGCAGCTTCCATAGGGGTGCGCCATTCGAACGGCCCTTCTTGGGTCCAATCAATGGATCCAATTTCATGTGTTGTTTCCAGTGTATCGAGAAATAGACAGTAGATTCGAGATATGTAAGGGGCAATAGGTCGAGCTGTACTTTTGAAGGCTATCCGTGTCACGGCAGCGGGGCTGGCAAAATCGACAGCTGCACCATGGATTGGGAGACCAGTAAGTAGGTCAACCATGGGACGATGGCCACGGTAGCAAGCCATGTATAATGGCGTTGGGCTCAAACAAAGCTGTGGATAATCGATCAAAGTTTCTTCGAGTGAGACTAGTTTCGTCGAACTCAAATGGTGGAAGGTTTCTGAAAAAGTTTCTGCTCCGTAACCTAAAAGTAATCTGGCAATTGGAATGTCGCCAAGAGAGGCGGCAACAGTCAAGGGTAGACCATATGGTGTATTGGATGTGCTGCATCGATTGCGAAGTAGCATCTCTACAACTGACGTATAAGATGCTTGGATGGCGAGTATTAAAATAGGAATACCATACTGGTCTTTGGTATCAGGGTCAACGCCATGTTTCAGCAACATCTCAACAATCTCTCCATGTCCGAGCCGAACTGCGGTGACTAAAGCCTCTGTCATTTCCGGCTCTTTGAATGTAATTTCCCTCGAGTAAAACATGTGCTGAATGTGATTAAGAAACAGCAGACATTCTATCTCTCTATAGTTTCCTTCTCCAGTGGCAGAGTTGATCATACGAAAGTAAGACGCTTTATCAGACATGACTGAATCGATACCATCACACGGATATTCTAATTCCGAAAGGGCTTTTACGAGAGGCAGACAGCCAGTAGAGATAGCAGCATGCATCGTATATACGCGTCGCCTGTGGCGGGGGAAGTTGATATAAAAGTCTCTGGCAATGGATGGTCGTGAGTAAGCGGATTTCTTCTCCCTATTATGGAAATAGTCAATAATACGTAGGTTACCGCTTGCCGCCGCTTCATAGATCAGATGCTCCACCATGAGGCCCATATATGGACCCCAGAGGTCACAAGTCCGTATGACGTTGAGATGACCTTTCCGGCAAGCGTGCAAGAGCCTGGAATATAGCCAACCTAACTCTGGATATTCAAGAGAGTATGAATCTTTTGGAAATCCCGAGATTTTCTCAAGCTCGAGTTCAAGAATACAGAATGGCTCATCCTCTGCGTTTTTGTTTGCCATGAACCATGTCCATGCCTTCTGAAAAAGGGATGTAGAGTTGAATAGCTTGTGGTAAATCACCAGTTCGAGTAGATATGAGTGATTTGCCATCAAGGCCCAGCCTAGGAGACCGATGCTGCTGTTCATCCAGTTGGTGTTGTCGAAACTTCCCCATGGTCTGAATTCGAATAGCAGCTGTTTGCTGGAAACCAGATCGAAGAACATCATATCCCGTCGGTTGGTACCGATAGATTTGGCTGTGTAGATTGATTATTAGCGTTGCTTACTTGAACAACTGTCGAAAGGTTTGTGACTAAAGATATTATCTTCAAGAATACTTTCAAGCCTCGAAAGCTTCCAAGCCGCAGAACGTGGAATAAATCGACTCTGAGGCAATTCTTACCCGAATCAAAGTAGACAGTATGCCATAACCAGTGCTTTCTGAGGTAGGAGAGAAAACCAAAGCCCGAGAAATCAGACACCTTCATTTTCCTGGGCAGACAGCAAGCGAGATCAACCTCTGCTGTAGCATCTTGATGTCGAATGGTTTTCCAGAATTCAAATACCCCGCGAGCAGGATTATCAGGAGATATCAATGCGCCCTTACTGGCGATTTTGTTCAGAGCAGCGATGTCAGTATTAACATTCTCCTTGTATCGAGTGAGCTGAGTATCGAAATTCGAGAAGCTCAAGTAAGCTACGCAAAACTCTCCAGCCATGATGTTAGCTTCTTGAATTGTAAAGCAAAATGGGTTCTCGCTTGACCGAAGGAGGTATTGTTGCACGGTGTACTAGATATCAATTGTGAGTAACTTTCGGAGACTTCTTCAATGACCAAGATTCGAAATACTCACGTGGGCTAGTTGTACGATTTGAGAATCACTATCAACAATGACCAGGTTTCGGCATGCTCTGACGAGTCGGTTGAAATTTGTGACAATTTTGGTAGAGTCCCACTCCGTATCCACTAATGTGAAGGCAATGCCTTCGCGTAATTCTTCCACATGGAGAGGTTGTCTTGCGCATACAATCCATTTGAATAGCTTCTTGATCAATTCTCGTCTTTCAGCGCCCTCGATCCTCAGAAGTCGATCATAAGTTTCACTTAGACTTTGGGGCAAGTTCTTCAACACTAGCTTGATGCTGGCATCGGATTCAGCTTCCGAGAGGTCTCGAAGTTGAAATTCAACCCATAAGAACCTTGATTATAAGTCAGCCCATCGAATACACAAGTGGGTGGCCAATGTTGACTTCTTGGAAGGCATTACTCACATTCCTTTAGCACCTTTCACCAGCTCCTGCACAATGAGCTCCTCTAACGCTGGATCTCGAATGACTAAAGAGCCTTCTTTGATTCGAAGTCTAGTTGACGCTCGTACATAGCTGTCAATATCCAGCTCTATAGCAGTAGGAGAAACAAGAACAGAATAAAACATCACAGTTGGCTTGATGCGAAGTAAGGATCCTAGCTCTTCTCGGCCAGTGATGAAAAGCTTGATGCCTACTGAAGCATTATTCAGTAGTTGTCTTAGACCGTCGCAAATCACCTTCTGGGAAGATTCATTCGCTTCGTCGAGACCATCAAGAACGATATAGAATTGCCTGGCGTAAAGATTGACGGCTTTCTGTATGAGGCCCAGGGCCTTTGATTGGTCGGTAAGGCGCTCTCCATCATGGCCAGCTTGTTCAATATCGTCTGCGAGGGATTCAAAGGTTTCCATTCTTTCAAGACACTGCCTTGCCAAAGTGCCAAACACATTCGCGGGCTCAAGTGTCCGTTTGTCCGCGTAATCGCAATAATAGTAGAAGACAGGCCGAGAATCGCGCAACGAATCGATGACGCTTGATGCGATGACTGATTTTCCACAGCCCGCTGGACTTGATTAGTACCACCCATAAATTGGTAGATTGAGACTCACGAATACCGAAACAGCATAACACGGAAGTAACATCTGGTGTTCCCCAACTCCGATACTCATCGCGTGCAGTCAGCCAGACGCCGGTGCCTTCATGTCTTGCCTCTCTCAATATTCGATGCCGGTGCTTACAATCAATCTTTGAAAGTCTGGAAAGCAACTTCCGCCGTCGTTCAGCAGCCCATAGTAAGAGTTGTGCATCTCTCTGTTCAGCCGCGTCGACCATGTGGCACATGCGTGCTTCCTCTTCGACATTATTCCGATGCTGGCGGAAGAGAGCAATAGCTTCATCGAATTGATTGTCTGACGACAAAGGCTTCAGTAACCTCCTAACAGACGAAGTCCTTTGCTCTCGGAGTGAGCGTTGAAACTTTGTACAGAGCACGATGATATCGAGCTACGCATTCGATAATGCTTGGGTAAGCCGCTGATGCTTTTGTCGGTCATAGATGCGTTCATAGTCGCCTGAGAGCTGTCAGCATGCATTGAAAGAAGGTTCGAAAGTACAGATGTCTTTCGATTATAACGATCCATTATGGAAGGCAAGCGCGATTCGCTTGTTTTTGTGGTTGCACGGAGTAGCACCAGCGAAAGAAAGGCCCACTCACGGAATCTTGGTAGAATATCCCCAATTCGCTCTAACGTATCAACCATTCTATCATAAAACCTCCCATGAGCCCTCGCCATGACAAGCACAACCCTTATACTTCCCCAGATTGGTGCCAGATACAGCGGTGCGATATTCGAGAACGTATCCAGAGCCTTGCCATAATTCTCGATAGCTGAAACAAATGGGCCTAGCCTCCTGGTAGTCGCTCTAGTCTTGCTATTCTCGGCATCTTGACGATTGGCATTACTTGTGCTGTAATACAAGTTCTCGAGTGTTGCATTAAGGAAGAGCTCTCTTTCCTTGTCGTCGAGATCTGCGAGGAAGCGGGTCTTGTCGATCGTCCAAGGGTCGTCGTTTCCGAGTGCGGGTGCGGGGCAAGACGAAGTCATGTTGGCGCGTTTTCTTCAAGTTTCGAGTAAGCAGTTAGCTCAAACTTTTCATCGCGAGGGGATATAAGAAAGGGAAAGCATGGGGAGCCTTATACGATAGAGATATATGAGAAGCTGAGAGCCTCGTGATGTATTTTGGCGCAAAATCGCCTGCGAGTCAGCCTCGCCATGCAGGTTCAGGGGTTGTCCAATTGCATCTCAAGTGGGCATACCGTAATATAGCCACTGTTTACAACGGTATTAAACACTTCGAAAAGATAGTTTTTCCTGCCTTCCTCCAGTTTTGAAAACTAAAGATAATCTTGAAAGGAGAACTACCTAAGGTGACCACTACAGATCCCAGAAACAAGAGCTGAACGAAGAATAAAAGGATTGGGATGGCAGACGGACAGGAAATAAAAGCCCATGAAAGGGATCTCGCCACGGTGAATGACAGTCAAATATCCACTAACTCATCCTCTGAACCGATGCTTTCCACTCCGACTTCACGAGCTAATTGAGAGGTAAACCCCGTTATGTATTGAATTACCTTCTGACTTGCTATACTAGGCGCAAAGTCACCTGAACCAACCACAGGGTATATCTGTCCAACCTACAAACTCATAGTAACAGTCATACTATTCGAATGCACAAGGAGAACCGGCGGACACCCCTTACACAGAACCTCCAAATCCCCCAAGTACCCTGCACAAGCCTCGGCACTCTGGCTCGTGCCCTCCACCGGACTCGGTAGCGTGGTGAACATAACGGCCGTCTCGTCGCTCTGGGACCGCATTAGCTCGTTGAGAATTAGGTGTTGAGCGCGGCAGGGTAGGTCGTTGAAGGATAGGGGGAGGGCGGCGGTGCTGTAGGTGGAGCCGCGGCGGGAAGATGGGCCGTCGGTTTGAGGGTCATTTTCGTTTTCGTTTTCATTTTCGGGGGAGGAAGACGTGGAAGAGACTTCGGAGATGCGGTCGGGGAGTGTGGTGGTGGAGCGGTAAGCGGACGGGAGGCGTTGGCGCTTGTGTGGGGGAGGAGAGGGTGTGTCGGTGAACATGATGGATGGGCCGGGGCCGTCTTCGGTTGCGACTCGCGTCATCGGTACGGGTTTGCTTGAGAATTTGGGTGTGGAGGCATGGCGGGAGAGGGAGGGGCGGTCGGAGCGGACGGAAGAGGGGCCTTGAGGTTGGTTTGAGGTTAATGCTTCTGCTTTAGCTATGGCGAGTTTTTTGGATTCATGCGCAGGTGTTAGTCTGCTATCCGAGGCGTCGGAGCTAGCTTTTAGAGAGCTTGCGAGGTTTGAGACTGTTGCTGGTTTTCTGCTCGGTGTCTCTGGTCGAGGGGGTATATTCGGGGCCGAAGCGGTGGGTTGACGTCCAGGTGAAGTTTCACTCAGTCCAAGAGTTGTACTTGACTGGGTTGGCAGATGTCGTCTGTCCGGCCGCTCGGGAACTTTGACTTCTTTTTCTCCAGTTGACTTCTTCGATGGCGGAGGGCCCCGCATACTATCGCCATGGCTTCTCCTACGCACCAACCGGGTGAGGTTCGGTGGCGCATCGTCCTCCGACTCGAAGTCATCTATATCTCCCTCACTTGCGGCACTCTCTCTGCCCTCACTTAGATTATCCAGATCATCATCTACAATGACCTCCGAATCAGTGCTCACACCGTCTGATTCGCCCTCGGAATCCTCGCTTGCGCTCCCCTGACTTGCATGCTGGCGGACAACGTCGGGTGACAAATTATGAGTTCTCATTCCAACTCTGACTCCCAGCTTGGATATCCCACTCATAGTATGTCTCCTCTTTGACTTCCGCAATAATTTCCGAAGTCCGAGAAAACGCTCTACTCGCTCTCCGCGCGGACCTTGCTGGAAAGAAGACTCCGGCCACATTGACCCTGTCGTGAAAATGCTGGCCATGTCCGACAGATCTTCTGTTGCTGATAACCTGCCTCGGTTTCCACGGAACTTTTGGATTTCGTCCCACCATTCCTGGCCTCTCAAGCATTCTTCGACTTCAGTTTCATGTTCCTCACCCGCATTCACCCCATTGACGATGATTTCATACGTGGGCAGGTTCCCCGAAGCTAACCAGAATACAAGAACTTCGGCCTCAATTCGTAAATTTTCAAGGAGAGATTGAACTCTGCCTCGTTCTTCTTCGACATCTGATTCATATTCAACGAATACGGCTACTCGGACTTTATAGGCCTTTTTCCAAGCGGGCACTGTATTCAGTATTACTCCAAGCTGAAGAATCAATGTATCTGGGGATCACGATTAGCTGCAGGTCCGCGGTTTAGATTTGCAGGCCAGACTCACATGTATCAAAATTGGTAGTCAGGACATTATGCTTATCGTCTCCCTCGGACACAATCTCTGCTGACATCTGAATTGGCCATAAGTCGATGTATTTCTTAGTAGATTCGTCCGAGTCCATTTTCGTGTGGGGAAACTCCAAATCTTGAAATCCCTTTGCAACAGCGACATTGATCTGTAAACGAAGAAGCAAATCTTCGAGAACAGTCACATAGCTCGTAACACTCAGCATTTCTTCTGTCTTGCAAGAGTCTGTGGGTAAATCGCCGGCTATTTTGGCATCTGTGCTATCACGACGGGGTCGCTTTTGCACTTGCTGGGAGTCAAAGGAAGTGGATTTGCCGGCCGGAGACCATAGCATTTCCGGTACATCAATGAGTGGTTGGTTTCTCCTCAGGTCGTCAAGGTTATAGAAACCCATTACCGCAATGTTGGGTCTCATGCCTCCTAGTCCGGCGCTGAGAACAATGTTTCTCGCTCCCCACTCGAGACCTGGAGAGATGGCAATATTTACGAAAGCTTTGATCTTTGAGAAGTCAATATATTTCGTCCATGCCGCTTGCTGTCGGCGTGCTTCGGGGACGGAGCCGCCAAAGTTGTCTGTAACGATAACATGGCCAAGAACATAGAGGCCCCCTTTCTTCAGTGAATTACAAAACTGGATGAGTTTGTACTGCCGCCGAGGATCGTTTACAAGGAGAAGGATTTGTGGCCGCCAGAATTTGACATGCTCTTGCTTCAATCGCAGTAGGTACTTTCGGACTTGGTGGTAGATGAGACTCTGTGAGACATCGCCCCAACTCTTGGGCGGGCTAGCGTAATGAATGATGAGGAAAATGAAAATCAAAATTCCAACACACCCAGTAGCGTAGAGACCGTCCACGAAAAACATGGCTGCTCCTGAAACAAGGGTACCAGCCAAAGCAGTTTGCCAATTGAAGAAGTGGAACGAAGGTCGAAAATTAGGCGCAGAGCCTATGCTAAGGAGGAAGCAAGCTAAGTTCATGACAAGAAAGGTCATCTAAATCAGTTAGTTGTTACTCCACGGATTACAAGACTTCTGAATAAAGAGGAGCTCACAAGGTATGTCATTGTAACAAAAGAGGCGATCTTATTAAGGTCGAAAAGCATAGTAAGCTGAGCAACGATAAAGGTTGCGATGATAGCATAAGTTGGTTCGTCTCCATTTTTTGTCCCCTGTCCAAATACCGAGAAGCCTGGGAGAAGGTTGTCTCGCGCCAAAGCTTGCAAGAGCTTGGCGGAC
Source organism: Lachnellula arida (assembly GCA_007821475.1). Classification (NCBI taxonomy): domain Eukaryota; kingdom Fungi; phylum Ascomycota; class Leotiomycetes; order Helotiales; family Lachnaceae; genus Lachnellula; species Lachnellula arida. The sequence goes on from QGMF01000655.1 coordinate 14,968, forward strand.
CCGATGACGCCCATTAATGTAGAGAAGAATGAACTGGCAAACTCGCCAGCAAGAATGACCACGCCTGACACGTTCGTGTCCTGAATCACATTGGCATTTCTAACAAATGATGACCTTGTGGTCGTTGCAGCCATAGCCAGGATGACGAGAGTATACAAGATGAACGTAGTCCCTAGGCCATAAAGTGTACCTTTAGGAATTGACTTGCTGGGATTTTTCAGATCTCCGGACATACTAGCTCCAGCAAAAATGCCTCCTGTTGCAGGGAAGAGAATGCCAAAAAGGTCTTGAAAGTCCTCTTTTCCACGAAGTTGACTACCTGCAGCACCTTTCGTAAGCTGGGGCTTAAGGTTACCCAGGAAGGTAGTCAAGCTGAGACCAGTGTAATCGATGCCTAATTTCCTGCTTTCGAAGGGCGAAACAATAAGAGCTGAGAAGGGAATGCTAAGAGTAGCAAGTAAAAGTATGACCAGTAGCCCATTACTAGCACGGGCAAAAATGGATGATCCAGCCAGGCAAATAGCAGTGCACAGCACTAACACTATTGTAGACCAAAGGTAAAGATACCATGTGCTTTCTGGGAGAATATTAGACCAGTTGCCAGAATCAGAACCGAAATTCAGCTTGATGCAATCGATGAGACCGACAGCATTCATGCCAGTATTAAAGGCAAACCCAAGGTAGAAGACAACTCCAATCGAGCCCCCAAACTCGGGTCCCAGGGATCTCGATATCAAGTAATAAGCTCCTCCGCCACGGACCGTGCCATTGGAAGCAATTGCGGACAAGGAAAAGGTTGTAATAAGATTAATCGCATAGGCGCCAATTAGCATTCCCATTATACCATAAACACCCGCTTGGCCTGTAAATAGTTAGTAAACGCTCAATGGTTTGCCTATTCGGATAGGTTTTCCTGCATCTTGGCGTATGGCAGACAGACCTAATAAAAATCCAAATCTTAAGAACATGAGAATACTGAGCACATTGAGACAGGTTGGCACGTAGACTCCACTAAACATGCCCAATTTCTCACTCCCTCCAACTGGTCGAGGGCCAAGTCCAGGTCTTGGAGCTGCCGGATCTCCATTTGCCTTTTTGCTCTCCATTTCGTTGTGCTGTTCGATCAAGGAACCGGGTTCCATTGTTTCAGAGATTGCCTTCCTCCGCCCACTGGCGGATGTCCTCTTTGTATTCTGAGAACCATTACTCCCATCATCCGAGTGCGAATGGAGGCGAAGAAGTCTTTTCGTCAAGGCATGTTCTCGAGGGGGAGGAGTCGATGCATTGGTGGCAGGTTCATAAGGATTCTCGGGTTCTCTCGAAGGGGAGTCCTGCTCCTCGGTAATATTGGAATAACGCCTGTTCAATTCGCCAGCATTGTCTGTTGCCGTGCGAGACTGGAAGTTGGACTGCGAGGAACTCTGGAGTTGGGGTCGAGCCGAGCTAGACATGTTTTGATTATATGCAATAGATGGCAATATAAGTAGCAATAGCAGTAACAAGCCCTCGATCTCCAACTGGAATGAATTCCTCGCGTCCCATATGTCAAGATGCTCGAAGGTTGCCACGCAGCATGATTGACGATGTACAAAGTGGACTTGCCCTCCCTCTCACTCACTTGTGATCCCTGCGCGTACTTGTGCGAGTAGTACAATACCGAAAACGTCACAGCCCGCACCCGCAGAAATTTTGGAAATCTCTGCAGGTCACACTGATAAATAAGCCCTTGGTGGTGCACGTCTAGATGAGTGAGGAAGAAGGAGAAAAGGAGCAGTCGGTATGTATAGGGTATGTGTGGTATCTCATATATAACATGTACGAGTAAACAAATGCCGCAGTTTGGCAAGGCTGTCGGAATAATATCTCTATCTATCTGATCTGACCAGGTAGAGCACCAGGAGGTAGGGGTAGGGGTAGGATAGGCAAGGTAAGCCTTGAGCCGAGGCACCTCCAGCACCATTGTAAAAAGTCTGTTTTGATTGGTCAAGTTTTTCCACTGCTGTCACGTGGATGGAGATCTGCTCTTTCCTTTTGCACATATCTCAGCAGGACAAACACGGGCTGTCTCTGACTCTCTAGTATTTCTCTCAACCACTCGTGACAGAATGGAGCAGGACTCGTAGGATCCATATACCTCCACCTGTGTCTGTTTCTGCTCCTTATCAATAGCACCAGCCCCTTCATTCATAGTCTGTATCCCCATGCAGTACCCGTACTACAGGATTCATATTGACTTTTCGCCAGAACCAGTCATTTTCTTACCTGTGCTGCAACGAGAATGAGATAAGAACCTCGAATACCTCCGATCATCCGTACCTCCTCGCTCACACAAATACAACGACGCCATCATGTCGACTCCTCGAGATGGTGCTTCGTCCTCGCGACCTCTGCCGGTCCCAATGTCATCGTCTCCAGGCTCCAACCGAGGCCGCTCCTCGGGCAGCCCCCTTCCCAGAGCTGCTTCAACGGCTCGATTAGCTTCTCCAGTACCTTCGCAGAGTACGGTTGGCACGCCACAAGTCCGTCAAATACCTACACCAAGTCAAATTGGGAATGAGACTCAAACCTCTGGCAATATTACCCCTCTTGCCGGTCCTGCTCCTCACTCCTCTCTACCTGGGCCGGGCGTGTCGGCTCTAGCAGCAGCACTCTCGAATTCATTTGGCCATTCGCCCCCTAAATTTGGTACCCCTCCGCTTCGACCTTTGTCCCCAGGCACTGCTGGCAAAGACTTACCCCAGTCGTCGGGTCCACAGAGCAATTATGGGTCATTTGATGCGAGAGGACGGTTGATACAAGGAGCACCGGGGTCGGTTGCTCAAAATGCATATGAAGACCCTGATATTGTGAAGCGACATCTAGTCCAGCCTTCAGAAATATCGCAAGCACAAGGGAGCGATGCTGCTCAAGACGGAATCTTTGGGGACATGACGTTTCGAGGGCCCTCACCAGCAGGCAAAGGAAAGCAAACAATGGAAGACGTAGCTCCTGGACTGGACGACGACGAATTTTCAAGTTTACAGCTTCAAGGAGGTGATGTCACACGGCCCATATACAAATGGCAAGAAGAAGCCCAAGGGCGAGGTCGGGGTCAAAGAAGTCAGAGTTTCCACCTTTCAAGGCCAGTCCCGGAGCATGACATGCTTGATATTGGTTCAATCAAGGTACCAGGAGGTTTTCGCCGAAATTTTCTTCGGCGTGCCCAAGGAAGTGTATCTCCCAATGAAGGTGATGCTGAAGAGGGTGCTGGTGGTTCAAACCGAAGGCCCGGCCCGCAACTATTTACGAACAACTTTATCGAATTCCTGTCGCTCTATGGCCATTTCGCAGGTGAGGAATTAGAAGAAGACGACGAGGACCTCGAGCCCGACGAGTACTTTTCATCAGATGCCTCTGATGGAGAAGAGGGCAGCGATGAAGATAGAGAACCCATGGAAAACAGTGCTCTGCTCACTCCTAGTCGCCGGAGAAGAAGGCGCAAAGATCGTCCAACAGCAGGCAAAGGTTCCCCTATGGGAGCTGCACTCTTACTCCTCAAATCCTTCGTCGGCACCGGGGTCCTGTTTTTGCCTAAAGCCTATCTGAACGGTGGTATGCTGTTCAGCAATTTGGTGCTATTGTTTGTCGCTGCGTTAAGTTATTACTGTTTCGTTTTGCTAGTCAACACTCGCCTAGCAGTTAATGGCTCCTTTGGAGATATGGGCGGTATTCTTTATGGCAAATGGATGAGGACAACAATCCTTTTCTCCATCGTCATCAGTCAGATCGGATTCGTGGCAGCTTACATCGTCTTCACATCTGAAAATTTACAAGCTTTCGTCCTTGCCGTGTCTAATTGCAAGACTCATATCAGCATTCAGTGGTTGATCCTGATGCAAATGGCTGTGTTCTTGCCATTCTCCCTGCTGCGAGATATTAACAAGATCACCTTTACAGCTTTGATTGCAGATGCCTTCATTTTGATTGGACTGCTCTACCTATACTATTACGATATTTTCACGATTGTCAAGCAGCATGGCGTGGCCGACATCATCAATTTCAATCCTAAAGACTGGACATTGTTTATTGGAACCGCCATCTTCACGTTCGAAGGCATCGGCCTCATCATTCCCATTCAAGAATCAATGAAAGATCCGAGGAAGTTTCCATCAGTTCTTGGGGGCGTCATGATAATCATCAGTGTGGTGTTCGTATCCATGGGAGCCCTCTCCTATGCCGCATACGGCTCGAAAACCGAGACCGTCGTTATTCTCAACCTTCCTCAGGACGATAAGCTCGTCAACGGGGTACAATTCTTGTACTCGCTTGCCATCCTTCTCTCGACTCCACTCCAGATTTTCCCTGCGATCAAGATCACAGAGAATGAGTTTTTCACGATGAGTGGGAAGTACAATCCGTACATCAAATGGCAGAAGAATACTTTCCGTTTCTTGTTTGTGATGCTCTGCGCTGGGGTCGCCTGGATAGGATCGAATGATCTTGATAAATTCGTGTCGATCGTAGGCAGCTTCGCTTGTGTGCCGTTGGTGTATATCTATCCAGTAAGTCCCAGTCATCTCCTTCTGTCAGAATAATAGCATGCTAATTAGCGCTTCACTAGCCAATGCTTCATATGCGTGGTGTCGCGAGAACCCGCTTCCGAAAGGCATGCGATGTCGCCCTGTGCATCTTCGGTGTTGTAGTCATGGCCTATACGACTATTCTCACAGTCGTGAGCTGGGCAGGAGAGCAAGAACCAGGTTTACCAAGTTATTGCGATAAGAAGAAAATGGGCTTAATTCCTTAAAGTACATAACACGTTTGCTTTGTTTTGCATAGCTTAAATTTGCTTTCCATGCATAGCGTTGCGGTGCGCCTCTTTCATACCCTTGTTTCTATGAGCGGCTGTATTCGATAGTGATTTCCCACGTTGTGGGTATAGATAAGGTATGGGAGATTGGTCGTGTTATAGTCTTTCAACAGCGAATATGCATTTTAATAGTATCTCTGGATATCAATCCACCGCATTCCTGAATTGTGAAATACCTTCACACTGCTTTGAACTTCAGCCCTGGTCGAGGATTGCTCTTCTATACACTACATTGACCCCCCACGTATTCCCACTCCCTAGCTCATCATTGTCAATTCATGTCTCATCTATTAGCGCTTATTATCATCAAGCTACGCAGTATGCAACATCCAAACCCCTCCTAGCAAATAATACCTTGATTGTAATATTATCTCAAGAACACCCACCACCAAAATATTTACAACTCTCGCTCAGAGCCAGCACCACAGCCAAACCACAACCACAACCGCTATACCCCACTCACCGTTCCTTTTAACGATAATGGGAAGGACCTGCTACTGCTGCTGCATGTACATTTCACTTGATACTGTGTATTCCAGACAGGTTTTAGGAGGTGGATGGGATATCTAGGTAGTTGCATTTGAATTTGCGTGTCGTGTCGTGTCGTGCCGTGTTTTCTTCCTCGTTGCATAGCTGCTGCTAGTAATAACAGAATGTAGGTAGTAAATCAAAGGGGGGCGAGATCAGTCACGTGATGCAGATACATGTGAGAGACAGAGGGATGTCTTGCCTTGCCATTTTAGCCAAGCTGAGAGCTGTGCTGTCTTATCAACGCAGCTTCGATGTATTTATGCAAGGTGAAAGCTCGTGTGGAAACGTGGATGGGGGATGGGTTAAATCCGAATCGAGATGGGGAAGCAGTACCCCGGCCACGGCCCAGGCTTGCGATTTGGAGGTTGGAGCGAGTCTGTAGTCGTATTTGACTGACTGACTGTACTATATGGAATATGGAATTATGAGAACACGCGATAGAGTAACGTGCAAGGCTTTACAGACGCCGGGATTGGTAGTTGGTAGTTGGTGGTTGGAGTTTGGAGTTGAGGTAAACTGCCACCCGAGAGCTTTTTGCCTGGTGGGCTGCGCTGCGCCTCCACGAAGAGAGCTATTGCTGATTCTGTGGGGTGCCGAGATGGGCGTGAGATATGATTTGGAATGAGATAAGAGATGCAAGACTTGGACTTGTGAACGCGGTTACAGTGTCTTGCAAGTTCATCCTGTTTTTCCGAAATTTCTAGCTTTCTGACCTCTTTTTTTTTACGAGTCCTCCAAAACTAGAGAAACACCCAAAATATATCTTTCTTTGCTGCAATTAATTTATTAGAATCGTCTTAGCTATATGACTATTTACCTGCTCTTCTTATAAAATTAAAGGTAGCTAGAATTATTAAATAAAGGGTAAAGTAAGTTAAGTTTTGGTGTTCCTTACCCTCGCTTATTTTTATCCCCTGTAGAGGGTTCCTAGAGGGAGTAAAATGCTCTAAATGCTCTTAGAAAGCTATAGTTTTAGGATTGAGGAAAGAACCACAGCATAGGATTATAAATATAATATCGAGCTATAAGCGCTAGTATAGCTTTAATCCTATAGGATTTACGGTATTAAATTTAATTGCGTGGTTTGTTCCTTAATCCTAAAACTATAGCTTTCCAAGAGCATTTAGAGCATTTTACTCCCTCTACAAGGGATAAAAATAAGCGAGCGCGAGGAACACCAAAACTTAAAAACC